>JAZGTJ010010129.1:0-15499 GCA_036877575.1 Botia almorhae | reverse complement strand
AAACAGTTCATACAGATACCCTAACACAGTAACCACAGGAATCATCACTTGGACATGTTCCACTAACATTTGACAACCACAAAAGTAAAAAAACTGTATTTATTTGTGACAGTTTTGTATTTTTTAACACTGTACCTATTTGAAACCTGTTTAAAAATGTCTTGATATTGAAAATGTTTGAAAGGTATGCTTGTGTGGTATTTTAAATAATGGACTCTTGGTCTTGATATTTTGTTAAATAGAAAGTCATGCTCTGCTGCTCTCAATTCATGTTTTTTTACAAAAGCTATAGCTGTAATTATGTCAGGCATATTTATTTGGGCAGTCACAGTTAAGTCACAGTTATGAGAAATAATGAGAGATTTTAAGGCACAATATGAGAGATTTTTAAGCAGAATGTAACATCACAACTACAAGATACCATTAGCTCTGTTTTTACCTTCTCTAATTTCTTGGTGAAAACAGTCTGTGACCTGACCGGAGGTGGGGGTGGTTGGGCAAAAGTTTGGTGCCCATAATCTGTACTTGTGCACACCACTCAAGATCAGAGTACTAGAAGAACAGTATGTGCACAGTCAAAGAGAGAGAAAGTAAGAGAGAAAGCTATTGAGAAGAAAATAGGATGAGTTTCAATCTTCTTATATCTGAGATAATGCATCATTGACACCACATTACCTGGCATCTAAAGTCTATCAGTTTCCTGGTCCCCATTCCATCTCTCTGCACATTCTACAGCTAAACAATTTCCCCATGACGAGTCGGAGAATAACATCCTCTCTGCAGCATGCTCATCTGCATGTGTTCTGTGAGGCATGTGATGGCACAGCTGCATGACTGGGCGGCGGTGAACTAACACCAGGTACTACTGCAGTGAGGACACAGAAGGGCACTTATGCGCAACTCTTTCGATTATTTATATTCCTGTCTGTTACTGCGCTTTTGCAACACCCTGTATTTCTCAATGTCTCTTAACCAAATCTTCCTCTCTCTTTCTTACTGAATCTATTGTTTTAGTGAAGAATGTTTTCAAAATAATAACTTTCTGTTTTATTTTAGAGCCCATTTTAAATAAGATGGTGGACTCCCCCGCAATATTTAAAAGAATGTCATCTGCAGTCAGCGTGGAACATCTTGGACACAGACATGCTGCTGCTGACCTTGAAGATGCAGAGGCAACTGCTTTAGGCAAACGCTTTAGTAAGTACAGTATAACATTGAATGAATCCTGTTTATTTTCTTAATAAATGTCCCTGGTCTTATTGTGCATGATTCATCAGTGTATCTAGCATGTTGTAAGTGGTTGCCATTGTTTCACTAATATGTTGTTGTTAAGGTGATATGAGTGTTTTTTTAGTATGCCTCTATAGTTAATAGGGTGTTCTGGATGGTTTCTAGGAGGTTGCTAATATGTTCTGGGTTGCTTGCTGGCCCAAATCAAAACAGCCCACACTGAAATGGTCTGACTGGGGTCACTTCTTCAATAAAATTTTGTCAATATATGTATTTATTGTCTGACAGGTAGTCACATTTTTGAGCATGCCTGTTTGTCACTTTATTAGAATGCATTTTAGGATCATTTTATAATACATTTAGAACAATATTTGGTATACATTTTGTGGACTGTTCACCTACAGTTGGAGTTGTATGTTTCCAAACACCTTGCAGAGTCTGTAAAATTTTAATAATTAAAGAGGGACCATAAAATTTGTATTGTGTTTTTATATAGTACTGCCTTGAGCAAGTGTTTTTTATATAGTACTGCCTTGAGCAAACATCTATGTGAAACATCTTTCACATAGATGTTTACATATAGTCCACAAGACACAATAATAACTGAATTTACAAATATTCAACTACATTATTTAAAGAACTTGTTTTTTCATTTAGTAATGCCCTTAGAAAGGTACATAAGATATTAACATGTTTCATGTTTGTTTATTTTAGATTAAAAAAATACTTATTATAAGATGTTTCAGTGTCCAACTGTTGCACTAGGTTAATTTGGTAAATTCAGTTATTTTTATATGTTATGAGCAATATGTAAACATCTGTGAACATGTGAAATAGATTATTCAGGGCAGTATATAGACATAGAAAACAATGTGGTTTTTTAATTATTAACATTCTGCAAATGTTAAGTAAACATATAACCCCAACTGTATATATCTTGTGCTCTTTCTGTGTTTAAAGGTAAAAGTATGTAAGTGCACATGCTAAGGCATAATTATTTATCCACACAGGAGTCCCTCAGGTGCATGTAAGGGCCCCTCGTGAGGTCAGACCAGTTTCCCACACTACTAAGAAAGTCAGGAGAGTTACTGAGTGGTCAGTCTCTCCACATCTGATTAATTGCACCTGTGCGTCCAGCCCTGACCTGCAGGATGCTAAACCCCAGTCTCTTAGTTTAAGGGTATGGTTTTATATTCTTAATAACCATATAGCCCATTAATGGCATAGATTACTGTAACATTAACCATTTTTTAGATCAGTGGTTCTCAACTGGTGGGTTACAACCCAAAAATGGGTTGCAGGTTTATTCTGATATAGGGACAGCAGGAAATAAACAATGGTAAATGCATGCTAATAAAACGCAACTAACCATATAATTGTGCGATTAGGATAGCAAAACAAATAGTCAGCTTTTAAAAAGGAGAAAACACTTTCCATATTTTATGTTGCTGATGTTTAAGGCTGTTTAAGGCTAATTAAACTCTACTTTGTTTTGGTCCAATTTTATCAGTCACTTTACAGTAGAAACCTGGCAAATCAGGCAGATGCGAGCATAGACAGTTAATATACCTCATCCTATAAAAACATGACCAAAACTTATGCAAGCTACAAACAAATTGTAGAGTCCAGCTACATTACTACATTTAAAAAATCACCCCCAGCTTAGATAAATGTTGTTTGAGTCAGCCACTGTTTGTTTCGTGCAGGAATTATTGGCTGTAAAACCAGTATAACCAGAATTTAAGTATAAAAAACCAGTATACCAGAATTTAAAACATTTAGAAAAGAAAATGGTAAATTATATCTTTTATTCTACTTATTTTAATAAATGTGTATTTAGGACCTATACAGTTCATGGAAATTGTATTAGATGTCTGTTAACTTTTGTATGTTTGGCAGTTTTGGTACTTAATATTCAGTGTAAAATCTGGATCTTGAAACCAAAGCCAGTTGGGAACTGCTGCCTTAAAGAACCACTTACCTTACATTGTGCCCCTTTAGTTATTACACACTACAGCATCTTACTGCGCTACAAACCTTGCGTCCCTATCTAAATGTATTTAGGAGGCTCTTGAGCTGTTTCGTCCAGACTTCATCTGCAGAGCTCAGAATCGGGTGCGGCGATTGGAACAGAGGGCAAGGGACAGGCGGAGCTTACAAACAACTGAATTTATCATGGGAGTGGAGATGGCTAACCCTAGGCGAAACTGCACCAAGCCACACCCACTTTGTGGTAAGATACTTTATTTTCATTAAAGTACTGGGTGTAGTTGATTGAGCAGTAGTTATAGTGCAGATCCGGCTCTGCAGCAATGCAGTCACAGTATTGCAGCTATTGCAGCTCAAATCAGGTATCCACAGTAACAATAAACAGTGCATTGTTACACTTGTATCAGTGGGGCAAATGGCTGCAAAATGTGTAAACATTAGTTATAGAGTCATCATTAGGATTGTCGTAGCAAGCACACAGTTTTATAGCAAACACACTGCAGCAAGACACATTATCAATGCAGTCACAGAGAGACATAGTGCCTAATACATACCTGAGCACTGCAGTGAAACATTTGGTGCATTAAAACGTCAGTAATATCTGAACAAGGCTTGAGGTGGGACAGACATATAGAAAGTTAACAGATACAATCAAGATCTCTGCATATTTCATCAAACCCCTAGTGAGAATGAATGTTGCATCTTAAAAAGTAAATGAGCAAATGTGGTACCAGGACAGCTGACTAATGCCCCCTATTGGCCCTAATATGATTTCACAATAGGATTGCAATTACAAAAATATGAAAATGTTCTTATTCATAAGCTGTATGTAAGTTCATTATTCTTTAAATAAAGTGCTTAAATATATTGGTTAAAAGGGTGTTTTAGCATATAAGGGCATGAAGCTAAGCGAGTAAGTCAATTAAACCCCAGATAATGTGATGATCTTTTAAAAAGGCAACCCAAGAAAAAATAGATGAAATTAGATATTAAGCTTCGAAATGACCTTTTCATTTTTATTCTTCCTCTGCTTGAATGTGTTTTGTAGATAACCTTTTCAAACCCAGAGACAGAGCCATCTCAGGCAAGGAGATGCAATGGAGATCCAGACGGTTAGTTTTCACATACGGAAAAAAATAACACACACACTTACATCACAAATGCACACGATAAGACACCAACTCTTATCAGCACAGGAACACAAAGCGACCCCCTTCTGATAAAGACAATGTTTTATGGTACCTTCCTACTGGAATAAAAATCCACCTGATCTGATGAAATATGAAAGATAAAATGATTTATACTGGTGTATAGCCGAGATTTATCAGTATGTTTGTGTGTGTGTCTCTGTTTGCGAGACAATCTTTACTGTTTTGAATTACACCATCATGTTTCCATCATACTCCATCTGTCCTTGCAGGATTTATAACAAACTTCCAGAAGTGACCAAGAAGAAGGAGGACGAGAAGAAGAAACTGATGTCCAAAGCCAACAGATTGAGGGCAGAGGTCTTCAAAAAGGTCAAGTTTAAATGATCACACAAATACTACTGATATATATTAAATAACATCTTCCCACTGTTTATTGTAAATAATTGTTTTTGTTCCTTTGACACAATCTTTCAATACGGTAGGGGTGTCATGATATACTGGCATTGGCAATAACCATGATATTGTTAATCATAATTATTGATATTGTGTTAATGCTTCACATATGATATTGTATATACAGCACCAGTATCTGGTTGACACTCTGCACCACCTATTCTTGTCTTAGAAGCTACAATGGTTACAAACTCAAACACTACTAAACCCTACTAAAACTCAATATGCCCAATTGGAACTAGACCTTAGGCAAGTTTTTACATTTTTAATCAACTTTGCCTTCTGTTTAATACGGTAAATCTGAATTAGCAATGTCCTTATGCATGCGGAAAAGGCAACAGGTTTGCAACATACCCACTATTGCGGTTTAATCAAACGTTTTATAAGCCACAGTGTGTGAGCCACTGGTGATATTCTATTTGGTCTTGTATAAAGTCCGGAGACCATTTGACCAAATCCAAATTTGGCCAGTTCTGCGTTACAGGCCGCATAGGAGCAGAGGTTACAGCTGTAAAGCTTTTTGTCCTGTAAGCTTGATTAAGCTCAGTAAAGGGCACAGCTGTTGATTGTACAATGATTGTGGGAGCCATTGAATGTGAGGTTCTGAAAAACTCGGGTGAACCTTAAAAAACAGCTGGTGCAGAACAAATTAGAACTTTATAAGGACACACTCGGGTCTCCTCAGTTGAATGTAGAGCAGAACGTCAAAAATGACTGAGCCTTTTTCCAAGGCCTAGATTTGCAGTTACCTTAAAGGAATTGAATTAACAATACAATTAAAGCAAGCCTGGTTTGATCATAGGAATTTGAATCATAGTTTTAATTACACATTTGTCTCCTGCTGAAGCGTTTATGTGGCAGTGTGAACTGTGGAATGGTTCTCAACCTCTTCAGAAGCCAGATTAAAACATCCACCAAATTACCAAAATTCTATTGTTATCAGGAACTACATCCATCAGTATACTAAATTACTAAATTATGATTAAAATTTGTTTTTAGTTTTATATGCATTTCGATGCAGTTTTATATGCATGTTTTTTATATAATTTTTGTTTTTTTACTCATATCAAACATAATTTTACCTTGCTGTACACAACACTACCCCAACAGACCCAGTTTTTGGTTGCAACTCACCATTCCCCTCTACAGTTACCTCTGGGGTGACCTTTATTGACCCCCCTGCAAGTACAAACACCTGAGGCTTTTGTCTCATAATGCGTTCTGCCACAACTGTCAAGCCAGATGTACCAGCAGAGATGAAAGGCAGCCTGGTCTGTAAAAACTTTCCCCTCGGTCACAAACAGCAGGTTCAGTGTGGTGCCAGGCTGCCTGATCTCACCTTGGTGAAGTTTCTGCTTCCATGCTGAGATGTCAAGCGATATAGAGACTCATCAGGCGGATTCATGCTGAGAGTCTGAACACAACAGTTCCACACAGCAGTGTTAAAGTGATCATATGTGACACATTAGGTTTAGAGGCATAATTCACCATTAACACTGTATGATGATGTAAAGCATAAGATATCTATCTGTCTATCTCTCTGTCTGTCTATATCTATATAGATTTGTCTGTGTCTGTCTATATAGATTTGTCTGTCTGTCTGTCCATATCGGCCTATCTCTGTAGGTCTGTCTGTCTGATTATCTGTCTGTCTGTCTGTCTGTCTATCTATCTGTAAATGTTTTAAATCCAAATAAATTTGACAGCCAGTGAGCAGAATACACTGTATTCTTTTCCATACACAAGTTTTTAAAACATTTTTGATAACTTCTTGTTCCAAAAGAAAAGCCATATTAGTTTTAATGAGGTGAGCGAGCTGGTGGTTGGGTGGTGACAGAAAAAGCAGTTTAACCCTCCAGGTGTCCCAAAAAAACTACATTCACCTATGACTGAATTTGTCCCACATTAAAAACTATTAAATATTTATAAAATCTTAATTAGGGTACATTAGGGTCTAAAGACTTTCTTTTTTGGTCCCAAAATGTATTCTGATAGATTTTTTTTTAAATATTAATGGATTAACACATTTTGTGTTAAAATGTTAAAGAATTTTAGGACACAACTTCAACTAGTTTATTTTTTTACTTTAATTAGTTATTTTCAGTCATTTTTTATAATGCTAGATATTTTATAACATCAGCGTAATTCTGCTAATTGTAAATGAATGGTGTACATGTTAGAGCTACATTTTTTTGACAGTACAGAAGTCAGGAGCACACGATTTACTACAACAAATCCATTCTTCCTTGTGTATGCAAAACATTTTGTTGAAGTACTTCAGGTTGCAAAATATTTTTGGAATTAATAGATTAACAAAAAAATAAATAAACAAACAAAACAGTTTTGATTCATGAAAAATCATGGTAAAATACCAACGTTTTTTTTTAAGTTACAAGATTAATTTGGGCATAGCATTTCTAAAGACAATACATCATTTTTTATTCCGACAAGAAAACATTTGGCTGTACTTTTTTTGTCTTCCTGCAGAGGGCAGCACAATTCTTCAGACGGCTCCTCCTCAGCTTGGCACTTTTTGATATCCAGATTAATTCCACTCAACGCAGTGATTTATTCATGAATTCCTTTTGTTCTTCTCAGGAACAGACGTGGCTCTGATACTTACGGAACGCTCATGGCACAGAGGAGTGTTGTGTCAACATTAATTTCCCTGTTTTGATGTTTAGAGAGTTGAATTCCAGAACAGGACAGCTTTCGTCACTATTTCAGATGTCTTTACTGACAGGCAGTTCCCTGGTTTCCTAAAACAAGAGCTTTCGGGTCCTGGTGTAAAGGGGAGATCTGTTGTCTAGGTGTGTTGTTTTAATGGGTGTCAGATCCTGTGAGGCCAATAGTTTCTTACAAAGTGTCTGGCTCACTGTCTCCCATGAAGTCCCTCTGTTTGTCAGGCTTGCAGCTCTGTGTAACAGTGATGAATGACTGATAAGCCAGGCCAAAGACAGAGAGAGGCAAGTGAGGCTGGGAATATTGTGAGAGAAAGAGAGAGAGAGCGAGAGACCTGTTCACAATGAAACAAACGCCAAAAGAATTCAATATAATTTTATTTATATTTTTGTTTTTTATTATTATATTAATAATATATATTATTATTTATATATACAGAAAATATATATTTTTATATACAGAAAACATTTTAATACAGAAAAAATATGCACACATTTTCCAAAAAGTATGCACAAATATTTATTGTATTTTTACTTACAATCATTTTTTTTTCAACTTACAATTCATGTCTTTTCAAACCTACATAATTTTTCTCTGTGCAACATTAAATAAGAGGTTAAGCTATATGTTTACATGTGCAACTGCACTGGCCCCCATTTACTTTCATTGTAAAGTGGACACTTTCATGTTCCACAGGAGGAGAACATGCCACATGAGGGCGAGTAACATTTTCTTTAAGCTTTCCCAATGTAAAAGTAGCACTAACATAACATCACACTAAAACAATAACTCTATTCTGCAATGGAATGTTGGTTATCTTTAGCAGCTCTGAGTGCAGCATCAAAACTTCTGTAGCCCAGGACAGGGAACCATGCAGAAAATAAAACCAATACCACTTAGGGGAAAAAATATGATGTGGATTGGGGAAAGATAGCAGGTTATAGTTGCTCCCAGGAGAGATGGCTACCCAAGGGGAAGGGCAAAGAATTCTGGGTAATCTGTAGACTACACACTTACTTCCACTTAATTTTTACACCACTTGATCTCAGCAGACAGATGCTCTGACGAGGAGGTTGTTTAGCTGGTTGTTCTTAGTTTGAAAGTTTCCTTTTCTTTCTTCTACAGAAACTTCTGGATCAGGTTCTTCAAAGACACAGTCACTGAGAGTTTGTTCACAAGATTCATATCCCCTGCTCTCTCCTTGCCTGAGGCAGAGAACTGAAGACAAGCTAGACCTTTTGGAGCTCCCTCCTGAGAACAGTGTAGGGTTTTCTGATGCGTTGTTCCAAATATAAAACATCATTTACCGGACCCGAGATGAATACAGCTGTATACATGCGTTTTCATGCCCTGTTGTGTCTATCATCAGAAATTGAAAAGATGCATGCTGTGTAATAGACATTTTTCAGGGAAGATAAATTGATAAAAGGAAGACACCAAATGTATCTCATGACCCTATGATTGTCAGGTCAGAAATGCTTTTTTGTGTTTTCTTTTGAAAATTTGATCTGTCAGATACACACTAAATAGTGTGGAGATTAAAATCTATAAAAAATACATTTGACCATATTTTATAAAGTTTTGTGATCTAAATGCTGGCACATAGTCGGCTATGCTGCAAACTATAAACATCTTAGACCATCAGCAGTCATTTGCCTAAACTAAATAATGTTTCTTATGTATTTTTCAAGATCATTATTCACACCTTAGGCAACAAACTTGGCCTTGGTTGGTATATAGAGTCCATTGCTATCTATAGCAGCAACAGAGTGCCCTAGATTGCTTTAATATTTGCTCTCTAATGATTCAGTATTTTTCCCCAAAGAAAATGGACTGACCTTATCAAAACTGCAATGTTTGTGTGCAGGTAATGAAAACTCTAATAAGAAAAGTTCACCCACCTTTAAGCAAAACTTAAGACATTACAAATGCATTACATAATATTTTCTCTTTTGATGTACTTTTATGCTGTAGGTCAGTGGTTCCTAATCCTGGTCCTGGGGACCCACAGCACTCTGTCTTCCCTTATTAATTATCCTTATTAACACACCTGCTTTAAATCATTAGCTTGTTAGCAAAGAGCCTTGTAAGCGGTGTCAGATGCAATGTGTCAGATAAGGGAGGCATGCAAAATGTGCAGTGCAGTCGGTCCCCAGGACCAGCTGTATTAAGATGCTGTATGTCATCAACAACAGTCTTACATTCCTATGTATTATTTAACAAAATGCAGTAAATGTTATCTCAAAAATGCACTGTTGCTGTCTCTGTACCTGGCTTATTCGGAGTGAGTATATGCAGTTATTACCCGTATTATAATTTGGATATTAACTCTTTCTGAGCTGGCTAATTTCAGCAAGTAAGCCACTCAATACAACTAATATGGTGTCAAATATAAGACAAAAAGAGATGGGAATATATTCTGTTTTCTGACCCTGCATTTGCCCTGGAAGTGTCAGGGTTTCTGGTGCGGAAAATGAAATTTGGGTTAATAGAATTCAGGAGAAAACGTATTTAGATGACAGATTGGATGACTTGATGATTAAGCAGAGAGTATTATGCAAGTATTCATCAATTCTGTATTTATCCATTTATATTTTGCAGGTTGAGGAAAAGCAAGCAAATTTAATTTTGAATATATTACACCTATTGAATATGTGGGAATAAAAATGCAAAAATGTTAGTAAATCCTTGATTTTCTAAGGTCATGCTAACTAGTGGAAACCTTGAGAGTGTCACTGTCTTGCATACCAAAAAATGAGGAAATGTTCCTTGCAAACAAACTCAAATCATATTACAGTATAAGCAGGACATTCAATGTCAAATACATCACTTTTCTCCTTGGTTGGTTTGTTTGTTTTAAGATGAACATTGCCTAGACCAGACCTTATAACTAACCTTGTCAAACATTGGTGTATTGCATTACAACTTTCTCTCCTCGCCAATGCCAGATTATATCATCCTTGTCAGAACATCAATGTATTTTCATTATGATTTAAATGTGTAATTTGTTGGTTAGCTTACATTGACTTAATTGTCTTTTCGAATGGTCTCATGGCTCTAGGACCCTGCAGAGCTGCGCAAAAAAATAACACGTGGAGATGCGAGCAGCGCTCTTCCAAAGAACAACACTTTACCAAAAGCACCGCACCAAACCACATCTGTTCATATGTGTCCGTGTGCCCTTTCCTTTTGTTTACTCTGTGCATGTGTGAGCTGACAACACGGCAGCTCCCACGATTTCAGCGTAATTGCCTTTGGAAAGTTTTTGACAGCTCTGTCGCGGGTCTTTAGACCACCCTCCCCTTTCTCCCCTGTGGATTTAATCGTATTGTAGGAACTCCCCTACATCCTCTTCTCTTGCGTCGTGTGTGTATGTTTGGGTGTGTGTTTCTGTGTCGGTATATTATGAAGATCTCATCATAAGGAGCCGGGCATCATGAACATATACCGGCGTTTGGAGAACTGGTACCTCATGAACGGACTGCGCGCTTTTGCGCTTCTTTTACTGATACTGATAGCTGACAGCTCCGGTCATCACTTACCCAATGGTAAGAGTCGCACTTTACATTACATTACAAAGTAAAACTAACGAGCCGTGCTGAATATAATTACTGTATTGTTATATGATAAATGCACGATTTGTTATTACTTATTTATTACAGTAACTGTAATATCGTTAATGTGACGTTAGTGTTACCCAATTAAACACAACATTATAATGCTATAATAATAAATATAAATAACATAATTTCATTCATAGAGTTACAATTCAAAACAAACAGAGATTTTAAAATGTGCCAATGAAAACATCCATTAATTTCAGTCAGAATATCGAATGGTCTATTAAACATATGGGAGAGTTTCTGAGTAAAATAAGTAGTGACTGCGTGTATAACAATAGCAGGAAAGAGAGATCCAAATTTACACGTGTGGCTTTAAAAGACGTACGTACCGTTAAAGAATAACGTCTGGATGTCCTGTTAGTGCCTGTGTGTATCTAAGTAGTCTAAATTTAAGAGCATTTACAAATGGCTGTTAGTAAACCAGCAGTAAGTCTAGTGTAGATGGACAAACTGATGAGCTGTTTTGTTTACTCAGATTAATACACTATATTGCTTGAAGCTCTGTTCAAAAGGGTGCATGATTCTAAACCACTGGGTTGACGTAATTTCTGCATGTTGAATAACAGAAGCAGTAATCCAAAAGGGAACAAGGAAAGCTACATAAAGTAGATAAGTTATCCTTAATTCCAATAGCACATTTAATTCCAAAAGCACATTTAAACATGGACAATTCTTCACTGGTCCAATAGCCTTGGAGTTAAGTAAGGTGATAAACAGCTGTGCTGACTGTGGGCTTGATAAGGGGATCATTTTAAGAATGTGCAGATGAGCTTGTCAGTTTTGCACAGGTTTTTTGCCAGTCAGTCAGTGGGATTGGGTGAGTAAAGCCTTTTATTTTGGTATGTTCCACTTGCAAGCCATGCATTGTACCTGCAATTGTTTTAGGTCAGTTAGGGTTAGGTGTTAGATTTCCCCTTTTGCCTGTGAGTTTCATCACTTAAGATCATAATACTCTCTTACAAGACGTTTGTTGCACACCTTTGTGGTTATCTTCTCTCACTTTTACTAGGCACACAGACACACACATACAGACTTTAAAGCTGATGATGCAAGCAGAGTTGGTGAGTGTTCAGAAAGATAGCAATTACAGCAAAGGCAGGATGATAATATGTCTTTGAGCTTTGATTGCAGGGGACGTTTGAAACACACAGCATGATCACAGCTAATGCAACAGAATGCAAAAATAACCCCTCCAAAATTCTCTAATGTCTCTGTCACTCTTATACACAACTGGGAATTTGGCACAGATGTGTTCTTTTTACTGCTGTGTCTCTGTGACTTGCAGTGACTTGATACACTTTGACTCTTTTTGTTTGAATCCTGCAAATTGTACGCAAAAGCAAAACACTCACTTGCTTAGCCACCGGAGGGCGCTTTTTTGAAACAGCATTTTTTTTAACATGCACCTGTGTGTATTCGAACACATGTCTCATTTTTATTTATTAGCACCTCATTCCCAGCAGTGACAAGCTCCTGAAGTTAGCCTGGCTGACATGGTTTCACTGTATCACATGACAGAGGCAAGTACCAAGAGCCATTAATATGCAATATGAGAAAGACCATCCATCCATGTCTAATATGTTTCTTGTGTTGTGGGACTGTTTGTATATGCGTGTGTGTTTGTAATGTGTTCATCCACAGCTAAAATCCTCATAATCTGGTGGAGTGGGTGGAATTGCTGATCCTGTGTTTTCAAAAACTAATCTTAATCCCAAATAATTGAATTCTGTATCCTTTTAGTGTGCTGGTTTGAATGGCTGATACTCACTCAAAGTTGGTCTGCATGGGCAAATTGTCAAGGACCAAAAAAATCACAGTTTAGAGTACGGAATTAGTTGTGAATTACAGTAAGTGGGAGTTGTCATCGAAACTACAGTTCCCTTTCTGCATACGTATCTTTGTGCAGTGTTCCTGTAGCTCAATTGTTAGAGCACTGTGTTAGCAGTGCAAAGGTTGTGGGTTCAATTCTCAGAGAATGTTAGTACTGAAAAATTGTCATTTTATCAATTGACAAATTGTCAGTTGACAATTGTCAGTCAAAAATGATCACTTTGGATAAAAATACATAATGCCAAATGCATAAATGTGAATGTTTGTCTGTCTTGTTAGAAAGGAGTTTTGAGGATACTATACTGTGTGGACTGGTGGGGTGGTGTGCTCACAGAACTCTGACACAGTTTTACCACACCTTTGTGAGCTGGACTGTGTGTGTTTGTGTTTCTGTGTATGTGTTTAACAGGTGCAAAGTCTGTTCCCGCAGTCATGTGGGTTACCCCACTGCAGCTTTGGCTTCCATGACCAATCCTTTATCAATGGGAGGGGTCTGGCTGCACCTCCTGGAGAGTGACATACTACACTCACACACACACACACACACAGAGGCAGCGAATTATCCTCATTGTGTACTGTAAAACAGGGACTTTTAATATGCAGTTGTGTTATTTGCCAGCTTGTAGATATTTGTGCTGATGTGAATGACTTGGCCATGATAAATGCTTATAAGAAATATAGCTGCTCCTGGTAAATCGGTGTTCAAGATGGTATTCTGTTCTGTTGTATCCTATTCTATACTATTATACTGGGGATTGCAACATAAGGGCTGTAGAATCAATGCCAAGTTTATCTGTAGTTCAGTTCAACTTATTATTGACTCTTTTTCTGAGTATAAGGAACTGTACCGTGACCAGATCCATGTTTGTGTGTCTGCAACAATTCTGACATCCTGAATGGACCCCTGTTGTTCTTTCCATTGATCCAGAGCTCAACTCCTCCTCCCCAAATTCCCCTGCATGCACATACTTACACAAAAACACACTCATTCACTTTACAGAAATGCTCAGTTATTGATTCCAACACTGACAGCAGGGATCAGCTTGTGCAGGCAGGTGACGTGCTTAAGCTCATTTTAGTCTTTAGCCATTGGTGTGTGCAGGTTTGGCTGTGCTTCTGAAGGCCATAGGTTTGAAAATTTCCATACTAATATAGCAAAAATAGGTTAAAAACATCTTGAAAACATTTTAGGCGGTAGTCATCAATGTTCATGTATTGGCCAAAACCTTTTGTGAAGGTCTGTGTGAGGGTTCAGTTTAGCAAATAGAAAAGATCATTAGCCTTGTACGAAAACAATGGCCGTTTATGAGATGCTTTCACTAATATTGTGAAATAAATTTGTCTTTAGTTTTGTTAATGAAGTTTATTGTCTAACATTTCTCAGAGACACCAAATTATGTTATATGTTATTATATTATGTTATATGTTTTCATGCTTCTCTTAAACTTTGTTCACGCTGCACCCAAATCTGATTTGATTATCAAATCCGATTTGTAGGACTGACAGTTCACTCTGTCGTTTTTGCAAAGGATTACATCTTATCCATTTGTTAATATATAGTGCATCTACATTTGGTTGCTATAGTGACGTGTCAACGCGATGTCAAGAGACTTTCTGACACAGTAGCTGTCAGTGTGGAAGTTTTGCCTCTGCTCATCATGAAATCTTGCAGCACTACTGAACTCGCAAAGTGCATGAAGAAACATACAGTGAGTGACAGGCAGTTTTAGCATTCATGCATGTGTCCAAACTGCTGATATGTTCACTAATTCCCTATTAACTACACAGTCACTAATTACACAGCTCTCCGGGACATTTGATTCTGATTGGTCAATCACGGCATTCAACAATCTAACACTGTATTATTAAATATTGACCTTTTTCTGGGGCAATAACTGATCGCTCACCTGGGATACTGGATGTTTATTGCTGTTTAGACTACAAAATTAATTTTGTGGAGTTAGGTGCCAAACAAAATCTGATTTTTGCTGCTCATTTGGTTATTCAATCTTTCCACACACTCCACACAAAGAGAGTTACAAGAAATACAGTAGTCGATGTGGGAGTATTAACTGCAGGGCCAGTGTTTTAACAGGCTAATATCATGAGATGTCACTCATACGTCACCTCTGCCATAGAGAACTATTTAAGCTGTCTGTCTTCCCTAATAGCCCTCACTCTCATTTCTGTCCCCTGTCAAAGAGTCTCAGAATCGTAATCTGTAGCTACACATCAATACCAATGAGCACAGAGAGGGAAAGATTATTACAGCAGGGTCATGATGTCTATAGATTTTCCCAGTCAGTAATTTCTCTTCATTCACCCCATCTCAACACCATCACAGCCGCATTAGCCATCTACCAACACGCGCAAATCCTCCATCACGCTCGCATACTCTTAATCTCCTGTTCTCTCTACAGTTCCCTCCACTTCCCTCTTTCCATCTCTCTCACTCTCCTCAGAGTGCTGACATGACTTTTCCAGCGTGTTAGGAGAGAACTAATGCATTTAACTCATCCACTCAGAAAACCACTCAAAACA
>JAZGTJ010010128.1:1447-18485 GCA_036877575.1 Botia almorhae | reverse complement strand
CGTGGATCTCTGGTACCTTCTAGAAGTGCTGGGGGAAAATGCTTGCTCTTCTTTGACAGAACGTTGAACCCTTGGAGAACATACGGGGGGTGAAGTGACCAGAATTCCACCATTTGGAAGCGTATTTAGCTCAGAGGAGGTGCTGACCAGTATATTTATGGTCTCCAAAGGTGGAATGACTCCCAAATTAACCACCAGTACTGTCCTCTCCTGATCCTCATCCAAAACTATATGACCTGCAGCGAAATTACAGTGATTTAATACACCCTCAAAAATGTACGGTGACTCCATCAGCTTCAAAGAGAGCACATAATCTTGTGTTCAGCATAACCGGATTTAATCGACACTTGGCGGTTTTAGTTCTGAATCAGGGAATTAAGAATGTAAAATACTTTAACGAGCATTAAAATGAGCACGCAATCTTACCGCCTCCACTCGGCGGGAATTCATCATCACGACAGCAATCGAGATAACAGTCATCGATTTTCGTTTTGTCTTTGACCTGCAGGGTTATTATCTGGCTGCCAATCATCGCCTCGAACCCGACCACCACGCTACACTCTTCCAGAGGGTATATAAAAATTCCTGCAGAAATTACAGCAAGAACATTAGAAAAGACAGAGTGATATATTGCATTTTTTCAGAATGCATCATTTGTTATGCAATGGCGAAAACGGATCTTTCCACCAAATGAATTCTGCACTTGACAGAAATTAAATCCTTAGGTTTTAGTGACTTCAGCACTGACCAATGCAAAAATCCAATCTTCTGTAGTCAATATATGCCACTGGTGAGCGCACAGCAACAACCCACCAGTGACATTTCAAGACTTCACACAAAAAGCTGATGAGGTTTGAGAGGGAAGGAAAGTGGTTTTCGTCTCTCTGCAGTGCACACGACAGCCTCAACAAGAGGTTTTGAGATGGGATTACAATGATAATAAAGCAGGCTGATGTATTTCCTCCTATGAATTGCTTTTGAGACTATGAATCAAAATTGTGGTTTGCATCAGCTTTAGTGTGAAAGGATTTTGAGAAATCTACTAAAAAGTGACATTTTAAATGAGTATTGGAGCTTTATGTAGCATTTTCAGGCAACAATTTATCTAGTCACAGAAGAAACCAGCTAACAGAGTACGTTCTCAGAACGTTTAGTTGATATTCTCTGAAAGTTTTCAAAAATGTTCTTGCAGTTACGTAAGCAGAACTATCTTTTGATGATGCCTTAGCATATGTATTGTTGCATTTCCATCAGAACTAGTGAAGTGCCCTTCTAAGGCAGCGTACTCACCCTCAATAGGGTGATCTTCAATGTTTTCATAGGTCAAGGAGGCTGTCAATGCCAGGGTGTAACCTCTGACACAGGAAGTGATGTCAGAGATGCTGAGAGGCAAAGCGCTCCGTTTGCTCTTGTTGATCAGGCCCGGCATGATGAAGGTTTAGCCCAGCACAGCCACTTACATGCACAGACGACAAACGTGATGTTTCCTTCAAAAGACCAGGTGAGATTTAAACCATGTCTTAAATATATCTTGCAGAACGTCTTTAATTCCACAGTAAACAAATTTGAAAACATGTTACAGTGAACCCAAAAGCATTTGGACAATTAAAAAACAGTTCACTCAAAAAACTCGTCATCACTTACATCAACAATTTTAGGTGAACTAGCCCTTTAAGACACATTGGATGTATAAATGTCATTATATTATGTGCCGGTTCTAAACTCTCTGTACTTTATGATCCCACATCCCCAAACACAATGAACCTTTTGTAAGGTACCCCTTTCCTAATATAAATATGAATCTATAAATTTTTACGTATAACACAACTGTGCTCAATAAAAGTGTGATATTACAAAGACAACAATGTTTCCAAACTTAATTGACTAGTACACTTGGAAATGGAAACATTTTTAATTAAGATTTATTTGTAATAATGCAGCTTTCATTATAAGCCATTCGTAGCAGCTTTTCAAAGAATACAGAGAATGCAACAGAGAATACAAAGAATGCAACCCCCAGTGAGACGATAAAAGCGACTGCAAAGTCTAGAAAGGTACAAAACAAATATAAACAATTCCAGGATGTAGGCAGCAAAAAAAAAAGAGCTAAGCACTTAGAAATAAATATGAACACTTTGGAATATGCACACTTAGGAAACTTAGGCCCTCTGGGGGTCTCCAGACCTCCATTAGAAAACCCATGCATTTGATACTAAAATACACTAAAGCACGTAATAGACATTTCTTGGCCAATTTTGCGAGAACTTCTAACCAACTGGTGTCAAGGTATTTTATTGGATCTGGATGTATATTGTCAGTTATTCAGAAGATCACGCATGCGTCCAATCAGAGTAGCCGCAGTTATAGTTCATCACATTAACTATGGAGCTATTCCAATAAAGTCTGACCTCAAATTGTCCAAATATGGAAGTTTTGATCAGTAAATCTATTGTTTGCAACCTAAACAAAGTGAATTGTTTTACCTGAAAAGTCTCTTTAACCACTTAGTTTGATATTGAATCTCTCACAATTGTATTCATATATTACATATTTTTCAAAGTCCACAAATTTGGCAAAAAACACATAACTCAACTCAAGCACCCAACAGTTTATTTACATTCACACGTTTAAATTCACAGATAACAATTTATCATTGCACTCATGCCTGTCACATTAAAGCACAACAGCATTATCCATTTGGCTGTGGGCATCTCTGTTGTCAGAATGAGGACCTCTGATGGCCCCTGCACACTCGTCCCATTGGCACAATGAGCACAGATCTGATGTAGCACCATCAAAGAGAACAGAAACCTCTGGCACATCAAACAGAACACAGATGTAGTGCTGATGTCATGACAAAATTTCAGATTAAAGGAATAGAAAACCGGAAATGTGGTTATATTATATAGATCAAGCTTGGCCTCTTGTTTCTCTTAATTATTCGTTCATAAAAAGTGATTAAGGATTTGGTTGTCTGTTTGCATAGCCCAAAATAAAAATGACAAATAGGAGCTCTTTAATTTTACACGCGTAAAAGATGAAAATAAATGAGGAAAAATTAATTCTCTAAAAAGCCCACGCATAGGAAACTCATGAAAAATTAAATTCTTAATTGTTTTAGACAGTCATGGTAAATGGAGCACAAAAGGAGACTCTCAGAAACTCAGAAATGTCACAAATTGTGCTTAGCTCAAGGCAGGGTAAGTGATTTGTTCCAGAAACATTTTTGTTATGCTGGTTGAAAGTCTCTTCACATCCTGATTGCAATCACTAAGTAAAGTGGTTTAAATACATTTATACACATATATATCTTCTGTGGAAGACGCAGACCCATAAAATATTCATCCAATCATTGCATTCGGTCTGAATGCGATGATAAGGTGTCCTACCTGCCTGTCAAATTATGCATGCCTTTATGCACAAGAAGAGGCGTGGCTTTGGAAAGTGTTCTGAAAGAGGGCGGGATCTTATGCTTTCACAGCTCGTTTGCTATTGCTAGCCTCTCCAAAATTGTCTGCCCTACCTTTTAAGAGCCTTTCACCCCATTAATTGTTCTGAACAATAACATTTTTCTCTGGGAAATCTTGTCCTGGATCCCAGATTACCTTATGGAAGAATCAGGATCATTAAGCAGAAGACAAATTGTGTGTTCGGGGCAAAAATCAGACCTCCAAATTTCCACTTATACGCAACCCCCAATAGAGCCCCTCTACATCTAACTTGTTGAACTTCCACAGAGAAACACTGTTGACTTGATTTCTGTCTAGGGCATCCAGGATTTAAAGGTAACAACTCTGCGAAGACAGGAAGAGCCATAAATGTTTGAGATTAAACAGCTCAAGGGCATCACAAACAGACACAGGGCTGTTAATCCAGATGTCCACTTGGCCGGGGTTCACATATAAAAACGCCCCCCATCTAATAGATTAGGGTTTGGCGCAGTGCTGTGTTGAGATGAGACAGGAGCGCAAGACAACAGCAATAGTCTCTCCCCCACCACACCGGTCAAACACTGCCATCATGTGTTCTGAGAGAAGCTGATTTCCTTTACTGCACAAAGCCAAACCGTCAATATTGTCGTATTGACAATATTGACATAATATAACAGATATTAAAAAAGGTTCTTTGGTTCGACAAGCACTGGTCACAAAATAACCACAAACATGTCTAGCTTTAGCATTTAAATAAACCAAACAACAGTTTTGTAATTAATTTTATTCTAAATAAAGATATCAACTGTTTTTAACGGTGTGTATTGGCTTTGTAGATGGGAAGCAGTAGGGCCACATTTTTTAAAGATAGAGGACTTTGATAAGGAGAACCCACAGTGACAGACACTGATTAAGACCCCGCACCTTCTTTCTCATCTCCCTGGAGTCTTCAATGTTAATCATCGTCAACCGAAGAGCCAAATCACGCACCACACACGCCACTGCTGCCACTGTACCCACCCCAGGAGACAAACAGCCACCTGTTGATTCTTCATCTCCACAAAGCTGACTACAGATGCTGAAAAAAGGTGCTTCACCATGCCACAGAAGAACCATTTTTGGCTGTATGGTTCTATAAAGAACCTTTAACATCCATAGAACCTTTCTGTTTCACAAAAGGTAGTGGAAAAAGGTTCCCTAAACTATAAAAAGGCAAGAAATGGTTGTTTTAAGAACCTGGTACTTTAGGGAACCAGAATCGCCTCTTCTATGGCATCGCTGTTAAAAGAACCTTTTAAGAACCTTTATTTTTAAGAGTGTGGCATTAACTAGGCAAACATCAAGAGCCTCTCTTCATACAATCCATACTGTCTTGGGGAAATACTTGAGAGAGATAAGCGCTCTCAGAACACTTCACATTTTTACCCTTACTTTAACAGTTAAGCAAATAAATCTCACTTCATTAAATATTAATCCAATTTCAGACTAATTAAATCCCATCGGAAACCGAATTGCACACCGGTTCAGATTCGCGAGTGTGAACATGCACTTTAGAGATCCAGAATCCAGCATGCTTACCTCACATCGGCGTCAGTTCTCCCTCGATGTCTGTATGAATCACATAAAGCCACATTAAGACGGCTTGTTTCACTCTGTTGAGCTGTGACGTCCGCGATTGGCTTAGAGATGATGTCTGCTGTCACAGGTGGCTGCAACTCTAAATTAACGCTCCCTGCCCATCAGAGATGACACCACAACATCTGAGAAGAATGAAGATCCAGGGTGGCAGAGAGAGAGAGCGAGAAAGAGAGACAGCGAGCGAGGGAGAGACAGATTAAGCTGCTGCTGGAGCAGCTGGAGGAACCTTAACGCAGTCAATCAGCACAGCAACATGTGGTTATGAAGTGCAGCTCAGCGGAGCTGCTGCACGAACACAAGAGCTCAAATCTGGATGTGATAGCTTGTCCTGTGCAACAGATTAACAAGACCCCTCCCACCTCGCCAACGCTCGTCCCCTCAGCATCTGCACAGCCCACCCACCCACCCACCCACCCCCAGCCTTCGCTGTAAGCAGTGACGAGCGTCCATTCATGGAAGCTGTTTAATAGCCAGGGGACCACTGGCTGAAACATAACACCACACATGGAGAAATGTGGAGGTGATAGATCATACAACCAGATTCAGCCTACATACACAAACATATTTGTCATATTCTCAACCATTTCCTTTTCCTGTCCTCTGTGCCCCCCACTTCTCTCTAGACTTGTGACAGATGGTATTATTTCTGAACATGTTTGTGACATGGCATGTCTGATTAATATGCTATTGCACACGAGGTAACCATGACAATATGGAGCATCCAGGGCTTTTAAATAACAACAGGTTGGCTGGAGAAAGCGAGCGAGTGTGTGTTTGCTAATGTGTGGTTTGTCCGCATAAACCTCTGCTTCTGTTTCTCAATTTAATTAACATGCTATCTACCCTGTCTCTCTCTCTCTCTCGCTTACTCACTCGCTCTCTTATCTCATCTTCCGGGAATTATTTAAAGCTGAATTGTCCGTTCATTATTTCATCGGCAATAATGAACTAAATTAAACAAATTAACAGACAACACAACTATGACGTAATCATAGTAAAGGTGGATGCACGGAGGCAATTAATAAAGACCAGCTACACAAAAACCTTTTTTTAATGTATAAACGCACATTCTTGTTTAATTTACGACTCTCACATACTGTACACAACACGCGTACAGTGTGTAAATGTTTATTTATTTAAATCACTAGTGACTGTCTATTATAGGCTCATATTAGCACGTTCGTGCGCCGCGTTTTCTAATGATTAATAAACACGATGTACGTTTTTGTATTCTTCATATTATACAGCCAAGCGTTTCGTTAATATCTAATGGATAGTATGACCATGTAACATTTCTTGAACAAGCACAGTGAACTATAAATATACAAACCAACTGACCTGTAATGTGGGTGGTAAACATTTGAAGTCTCACTACAGGCACAACGAAAAAAAGAAAAAAACAGTGTTCTACAAACAGCAGTTATTCATTGCATCCTTAATTGATCTGAAATGGGTCCGAAAGACCCCAAGCCCCCTCAGAAAACATACATAAATACTAATATATGCATCAGTCTGATAATGACTTTTCCTTTGTTTATGAGAACTGATAATATATTGGAATTTCATACAATACAATAATTTAAAACTGTGTTTAAGTTTCTGTAATACAGCTGTCACAAGAAAGTATTTAACTTACTGATGTGGTTTCCATATATTCCAGCACAAGAAAGTGGTACAAACCTGCCCCAACCCAGCACAAACTGCCCCAAACGCTTAATTTAATGTTGCTTAACTATGTATATTACAGTAGACGTTTAGTGCTTCAGTGTTTTTGACATTGTGAAACGAGGTAAAGAGGGATTTTATATAAGCAAAAAAAAAAAACACACTACTTTAATCTGTTCACACAAACGCTTAATTTAATGTTGATTAACTATGTATATTACAGTAGACGTTTGGTGCTTAGTGGTTTTAAGCATTATGCAAAGCGGTAAAGAGGGATTTTACATAAGCAAAAAAACCCCACTATAATTAGGTTTGGATATTGCTCTGGTTTGTAAATATTAAATGTTTCCTAAAAGACAAAGTATAATAAGAATTAACATCATTCGAATATATATCTGACAGAAGAATCTGCACACTTTGTTAAAACATACATATAAACAATTGTCATCTCTCTCTAAAAATCACTGTATGGGTTTGGAAACTGAGGATCGTGTCCTGAATTCCGCTCGGACAGCATCGCCCCGCGCACGCACTTGTTAGTTTGCTCGTGCCCGCGGAGCAGAGTGGATTGTAACTTGGACACTCATCAGATATAAACTATGATTGCAGCCATGGCAACTGAGTCATGGGCAGTAGCTGTGGATAACAAGAGCAAGCACAACTTGCTTTCTCTTGTCTGTTTGTTGCTTAAAGGGTTAGCATGCTAGTTACATTGCAATAAGTCAGGATCTGTGTAACAAAATCTAGTAAGACGCCTATAATGCGAAGACATGCTATTTTGCTAAATCAAGTTTTTTAAATACAGTCTGGACTTACACTCAGTTGAGCTGTAGTTGCTACACTACACTACATGTTGACTTGTACATTTATATTGAACTGTACATTTTGTTCCTTAAAACCGATTGTAATCGATTTACATTTCTGTAGACAATTTACTTTTAAATGTAAATGATTATGTTCTATAAAAATGTTTAGTTACTTATTTGTTTTATTGTTACATAAAATAAAAAACTGTTAAAAAGTTATTTGTAAATAAAGAAAGCCTAAATATTTAATAGGTGTTTAAGTGTGGAGCTGAATTTTATCTGTCTTAATTTTAGAAGACAGAGCCACACAATCTCTTCTAAATAAGCTTATCGGAGACATTCTAGTCAAAAACACAAACCAAGTGGAGGTTCTTTAGAGAAACCGAACTCCTCACTGTAAACAGTCAAGAACTTTGAGGAGTTGAGACTGCGAATACTTCAGCTGACCGGTGATCTGTACTTTAATATTAAAACAAATGTCTGTATTGCTACGTGTTATATTGCTGACATTCAGACCAACTAACACGGTTTCTTTATGGGCCAAAAACCGAATGCAATAATGCTGCATTCCTATTATCAAAATCACTGCAATTACAAGATGACATCTCAGCTGTTCAATTCAAAGCAACTCGGATTCCTCAGACTCAGAAATTCGTTTCTGCGGTAACGCTCATAATAATCAGCAACTAGCAATTGCGGTAATTCCAACATATTGTAAGATAATAAACTGTAAATTAAGCTTTTAAAAAGCTCTGACATGCTAATGTCATTGTCGTGATTTAACTCAGGAAACCTCAAATACTGAAAGGTGTGTATGAAACGGGCTTCAACAGACCTTCCAAAATCCAAGAGAATGTGCTTCCCATGATGCTTGCTGAACCGTAAGTCCACATGCTGTGACACAAGTTTTACTGGTATGGATAGATGGATATGTACTTCACTCACTGTATGTGTTGTCTTAACTTCCAGACCTCAGAATCTGATAGCTGCTTTTGTGTTGGCCGTGCTCAGTCATGTGGACCCCAGCCTTAAAATGGGCTCAGGTTAATGTTTAAACTGAGTTTCACTCTGTTTCTTTCCCATAGCAAATGATTGGCTTAGATTCTGACTTAGAATCACAGCAAAGAGATCTACTGTAGATTTAGAACCTAACTTGGTAAAAAAAAAAAGTTTCTTTATTTGGTTAGCTACATGAGAAGAAATATTGGCAGGGGTTTTACACAATATTAAAAAATAATCATGTAATCAAACACGGACACTCATATCAATACTTGTAAACTTGTGTAAAACTTATATATTATTTGGGTTGCTAAGCAAATTGTCCAAGCTGCAGTTCATAATATGATAGTACACTGTGGCCCAGGCTGTACAGGTACATCTCAAAAAATGATATAAACAGAGTTATAAATCTTTTGAAGCCATAAGAAATGTTTTGCAATGAAGTTAAAATTACTTTTCTTTGTGCACGATCTGTTATGTACAGTGAACCACTCCTGTATCGTTAATTTAACATTATTTGACGTTTCTTTCAGTGTGCGTTTCTCCCACAAACGCTGTTGCTCAGCAGACGGGCAAAGTCATTGAGCAGATGGGAGTTTTACCCGGAGGTCAAACTGGCGTGTGTTGCCGATTTAAAATATGGAGTCATTTTCATTTCACGACCGTTGCTGACTCAGCGTCATCTCCATGGCAACGCATCCAAGCTTACATGAACGTTTTGTGAAAGATTTTATAAACTGTTGCTTATGCTACAGTTATATTTACATATTTTAAAAATTGTATTTATTATTCCTAAATTAAATGTGTTTTCATATTATGCATATAAACTGTAGCCGTATTCACTTTTAAACTGATACTAATAACTCATTTAATAGTGCTAGATGAATTCATTTCTATAAATAGCTAAATCTAGATTTGATATACAATAGGACAATAATCACGAAAAACACAGATTTCCCTGAACATTGTATTTAATTATTACAATATATCTGTACATATCTGGATTTTCCCTTTTGTAACCTTTTTGTAACCTTTTGTAACAGCAAAGCTGTAGATTCAAGTATAATAAATGTAAAATAAAATAAACAAAATATCCCTTTCATTATATAGCATTTTACATTCAAATAATAAACAAAATATCCCTTTCATTATATAGCATTTTACATTCAAATGTATATCTCCATTATGTAGTGTCGCAATGTAAATGCATATTATATACATCCTTCACCTTTAAATAAAAATCATGTAGTCGCATGACTCTCATGTATTCTCTAAATTCAAATATTAAAACATTCTTTTTATGCCCACTTCACCAACAAAAAATAACAGGAAATAAGCAGAACCCTTTATGACTCCTTAAAATATGTCCATCAGATTATCTTCAGCAAATTATACTAATCAACATTGTAAAACAGGCAGACGGTCAAATAAGTCTATATTTGTAGTAAACAAGTGCGTATGGGCTACAAAGACTATGTATTACCATATGGAAGAATAATATATTGATCATCCACCTATGGTAACTCCAGGAGGTTGTTTCTCGCATACAAGTCTTCTGTGATCTGGTATACTTCAGCGATAAGAGGCAATGACTCTCCTAACAGAGCAACCACCTGCGTGTGGTCACCTGCATTCATCACTTTAAAGAATGTGTCACGCCCTGGGAGGGCACAGAATGCCACGCCGACAGCTTTTTGGATGAGCCAGGGGTGGTGCTGAGCCAGAGACTCATAATAAGCCTCACAACACATGCTGGAGGTTTTGCTGTCCTCTGTGCTGGTCCGTAGTTTATCCAGAAAAAGCTCCAGCCAGCGAAGAGCACGATGTAGCCTCAGAAGAGTACGACAGCCTGATTCAGGGTGGCTGCCCCTTTTGGTGAGATCCACCAGGTCGTTTTCCAGTTCATGCTTCACCATGGACTGGACAGTGATGTAATGGGATCCATTTTCACCCGAAAGGAGGTTCTCTAGGATCTGAACTTTGCTGACCACATCTTTGGAGATGAAGGAAAACACGTTCCCCAAACTATTCATGAAGCTGAGATGGGAAGGGAAGAATTTAGATTCATAAACTTCTACATTAAGTGATGAATATAAACCCGTCAATAAAACTTATTCAGGGCTTCCACACATTGTAAGCAATATTTTTCATGACTTTGTCAGATGTAATTACACAATAAGGATTAAAACATTTTTTTAACAGATCGCCCACAAAACAATTTAAACCAATTATAACCACGCAATATTAAACAGAAATTGTCATGACTGTTCAGGGCCAGAAAATCACCTGATCCTCTGGCATTTTTCAATGAAAAGTAGAAAATCTAATCTAATATAAAATCTAATAATAAGATATTGAATAATAAACACAATCAATAAAATCAAATGCTTTTAACATAACAGGCACTCACCTGACCAGCTCTTTCCATCCTGCTATATAATATTTAATGTAAACTTCCTTATTTTCATTTAAACATGATCTGAATGTTTCTAAGACTTTGTGAAGACTGAACGCATCTGCCATTTCTTACGCCTCTTATTCAATTACCTGCCTGGAACAAAACGCGAATTTGTAACCCTTTGACGAAATATAAAAGGGATTAAGAGCACTTATATAATACAATTTCGCTATAATAATATAAATATAAAATAGTATCTGTTTCTCATTGGGATTATATCGCTGCTTTCCCCTTGATCTTGACTTCCTGGATTTTACGTTGTTCTTTAGCAACGTCAATACCACACCAATCATATTGCGACTCTTATGCCACGTGACACATTGAATACGTATGATTGGACATTGATTTCCGGCGCATTGCCGGGTGTGTTGCAAAGCGTAGCAAGCTGCCTACAAAGACATTTTTAGGCAGATAAGTCGCATTCCGGCAGCTCAAAACTGCTGTTAGTGAGGGCTGCTCGCTAGGTTTTAAGACATGGTCAGTCAGCGTAACATGGCCGCTGCGTGAAGTTGGGTCTTTGCTAACCTGTTTTAAATGAATTTTTGCTCTTTGTTTACTGTCTGGATTTATTCACTACGGTCTTTTTTACATCTGTACATTTGATTTACATGTCTGGATAGTTTGTAAATCGGAGTGTAATTGTCGCTAATGTGCAGGTGAAAGTAGAGCAAGCAGACAGATACGCACCCATGAGGTCTATTATTTATCTGATCGCCAGCTGTATCTTTTAAACAACATATTGATTTTTCAACCTATCAAATCCGTAAAGATGCCTGATATTAAAGTCACACCTTTAGGTAAGATGTTTATTTATATTCTTTAAGATAACATTTCTTAACAAATCTATTCGTTTGTGTACGTTCAATGTTTATGAATCAAATATTGTTTCTGACGTTTCTGAGTATTTGAATGTACTTGTAAGTAATGACGTTTTAAGTACTATACAATGTATGTAAAAAGATGTTATTCGTACTCATTATATTTTAAACATGTTATTGCATATAAGTACAGTATATTTAACATTGCTTTATAATATCAATGACCATTAAAGGCAGGGTAGGAGATTTTTCCAGAAACATTTTTTGTTATGCTGGTTGAAAATCTCCTTGCATCCTGATAGCAATCAAGTGGTCTATATATAGCTTTATAAATATATATCTTCTGTGGAAGGTGCAGGACCATAAAATGTCCGTCCAATCATTGCATTCGATCCGAATGCACTGATAGGATGTCCTGCTTAGCTGTCAAACTCTGCGTGCATTCATGTGTTTTGAAGGAGGCGTGGCTTTGGGGAACGCTCTGAGAGGAAAGTAGGATCTTATGCTTTCAGAGCTAGCTTGCTATTGCCAGCCTCTCCGAAAGTGCCTATCCTACCTTTAAGAAACCATTTTTTAAATGTTATTATTATATGTAAATTGTAAAAATAAGTGTAATACATTTAATTACAAGATAATACATATACTACAAGACATAAGTGTAAATGCACTTTAATTAACATTTTCTTTTTGTTTCCGTCTTTTGTCAATTTTTGTTCTTATGATCTAAATCATTCACTTGTAAAGCCTTTTGACCTTTACTGTTATTTGTATTTCTTTTTTATCTCATTGCATTTTTTTGTAAAACATTTCTGTGTAAAGTACTTTGAATTGCATTTGCGTGATCTTACTGAATGAAGTTTCTCCTGCAGGGGCTGGTCAGGATGTTGGTCGCAGCTGCATTCTGGTCTCCATCGGAGGTAAAAATATCATGCTTGACTGCGGAATGCACATGGGCTACAACGACGATGTAAGTTGTTACTTAAAGCAACACAGCTGGTGAAATGATTTTCATGATATCTCTGTAGGCTGTCAATCATTTCATCTGTTTGATATTGGTTGTGTTTGTGTTTTTCCAACAGAGACGTTTTCCAGACTTTAGTTACATTACCCAAAACGGTCGCCTCACTGAGTTCTTGGACTGCGTCATTATAAGGTTGGTTTGTAGTTGATGTGTTTATTTGTGACTGTTGTGTACGTTTCTCCTGCGGTCCGTTGAGGGTTTTCCTCCTTATGTCCCCTTCAGTCACTTCCATCTGGACCACTGTGGGGCTCTTCCCTACATGAGTGAGATGGTGGGCTATGACGGGCCCATTTACATGACCCACCCCACCAAAGCCATCTGCCCCATTCTGCTGGAGGACT
Organism: Botia almorhae; assembly: GCA_036877575.1. NCBI lineage: Eukaryota > Metazoa > Chordata > Actinopteri > Cypriniformes > Botiidae > Botia > Botia almorhae. The sequence goes on along the minus strand of JAZGTJ010010128.1, from coordinate 5,308 downwards.
TCCGAAAGATCACAGTAGACAAAAAGGGAGAGACTAACTTTTTCACCTCACAGATGATTAAAGACTGTATGAAGAAGGTTGTGCCTTTAAACCTCCACCAAACAGTTCAGGTAAAAATGAACTTCACCTTCTGTAATTGCAGCTGTTGTGCATTATTTCACAACATCTGGATCTTTAAATGGGCTGTAATCTCATTTATGGATCAAATAAGTTTAATTTGAATAGTGTGTAATAGTGGATACATCCCATACTGCTACGCTCTTGCAGTAACATTATTAAAACATTATATATCACATATATAAAAATGTTATTCTTAAGTTTGAATAACATTTCTTATAACAAAAATACCATTAATACAATGTCTAAAAAACAACTAGAACTTTGAGATACAACTAGATACAACTTTTTAAATTATGTTTTTATTACTAATCTAAATGTTACAGAAACGTTCTTACAATCTAAAATTGTTCAATTTAGATTAAAGGATGTGTCTGTTACATACTATGCAGTACCAGTACATTTTCTATACTGTAGTATTTTTTGAAAATCATATATGTATGCATATACAGTATGCAGTTTATGTTACAATTAACAGTAAACACCTCCCAACATTTTTACTAGCCATCGGTACGTTAGTCTACTGTTTCTGCTGTCCGATCTGTATCTTTTTGATTTACAGTGAATGTGTGAGTTTTGCAGATGGCTGTTATATTGTATTTATATTTGTTTATTATCTATATTCAAGGTAGATGACGAGCTGGAGATCAAAGCATACTATGCTGGTCATGTGCTGGGAGCCGCCATGTTCCTCATTAAAGTTGGCCCAGAGTCTGTTGTCTATACAGTGAGTGTCATATTACCCGTTATATACTTCACAATATACCAGCTTTATTATGCGGTGCAATGATGAATCAAAATCTGTTTGTGCAGGGTGACTACAACATGACACCAGACAGACATTTGGGGTGAGTAGAATTTTTGTGTGTGTTTATAGTTATTTCTGCAATGTAACTTTTAAAGGAAAATTATAGTTTTCTATAATTCTAAATATAATTCTAAATTCTATTCTGTTGTATGTCAGAGCTGCCTGGATTGATAAATGCCGACCAGATATTTTGATATCGGAGTCCACGTACGCCACCACGATCAGAGACTCCAAACGCTGCAGGGAAAGAGATTTCTTGAAGAAAGTTCATGAAACGGTGGAAAGAGGAGGGAAGGTGGGAGATGATGATGTCAGCGTTTGATTTCTCTCCAGTGTTGCGTGTTGGTCTTTTTTCTTTAGCCTGTTTTTTCTCTCTCTAGGTCTTAATTCCGGTTTTTGCACTGGGTCGAGCTCAAGAACTCTGCATTCTGTTGGAAACATTCTGGTGAGCATTATTCTATTCATTTAGTGAGTCAAAAAAACAATTATTTATATCACTTCACAGTGGAATTGGTCCGTTTAAAACAATTGCATTGTGGGATACAAAATTCCATCCGGTGTTTGTATACTGTATATCTTTACAAATCAAGTAGCTCATCTGGGAATTCCAGTCCATGGTATACATACTGCAGAAACAGTGTAAAGAAATAGCACCTATGAACTTCAGGTCATAACAGAATGAGTGTAACATTCCGGCAGGGAGAGAATGAATCTGAAAGCCCCTATATACTTCTCCACTGGGCTGACTGAGAAAGCCAATCACTACTACAAGCTCTTCATTACCTGGACCAATCAGAAGATCCGCAAGACCTTTGTGCAGCGAAACATGTTTGAGTTCAAGCACATCAAAGCCTTTGATCGTACCTATGCAGATAACCCTGGACCAATGGTAAGAGTGCTGATGTCAAATGACTTAGATAATTATAGTATGTATTCTTAGTATATACTATATATAGTATATTTTCTTTCTTTGCATGATTGTTGGGTTGTTCTCTGCAGACCCTTGTGGAGATATTCATAATTTGTTATTATTAAATAATGCATGTGTTACATGTTTAGGAAAACTACAAATAAATTGAAATGTGAAATAGTGTTCATGTTGTTTTATAATTTTAAAACATTTATTGTTTAAATATGTTAACATTTAATATTTAAAAGGTTCTAGACCAATAGGGTGTTAGAAGGTTAATGTAAGTTTGTAGCAGTTTCTTGCATTGCATCAACATTTGAGAAGAGATGAGTGCAGAAATTTACTATGAGCTTGTTTCATAAACCTGTTCCATCAGGTTGTGTTTGCCACTCCTGGGATGTTGCACGCTGGACAGTCTTTACAGATATTTAAGAAATGGGCCGGCAACGAAAAGAACATGGTGAGAAACATCCACTTTGTCTACTGTATATATGCTGAAACATTTACTGCTAAATATTTTCTAACCCTCCAGTCCACTCCAATCTTATCCCACTTCAGTTTAAAGCTTATAATGGTGCAGTGAATGACAGACTAATTGAGTCGAGTGTATTTTGTCTTTTGTCAGGTGATCATGCCAGGATACTGTGTGCAAGGAACTGTGGGACACAAGATCCTGAACGGTCAGAAGAAATTGGAGATTGAAGGAAGAGCCACTGTAATGAATTATAGTATACTGCAGACTGTTATTAGCCATGTTTGCCACATGATGGCACCAGAGATCTGTAAAATTGAATCATGTGTGTCAATCATGTTTGTTTTCAGCTGGAGGTGAAGCTGCAGGTGGAGTACATGTCTTTCAGCGCTCACGCTGATGCTAAAGGCATCATGCAGCTGATTCGCATGGCAGAACCGCGCAACATACTGCTGGTGCACGGAGAAGCCAAGAAAATGGAGTTCCTCAAAGACAAGATTGAGCAGGAGTTCAGTAAGTCCATCAGTAATGACTTCCCACAATGCACTTCAGCGACTTGGAGCTTTGTTTTCGCTCATTTGTGATTTTCTGATACACTGACTGAAACTTTTAAGATAATGGCCTGGTAAAATAAAGGATTTTGCCACATAAAGCCGTGAGTGATATTATATTGTCAATTGTTTCGCCTCATGCAGATGTCAGTTGCTTTATGCCAGCCAATGGAGAGACGACGACCATAGTGACAAACCCCAGCGTGCCTGTGGACATCTCCCTCAACCTGCTGAAGAGAGAAATGGCTCTCGGAGGTGATTATAAACACTGACCTGTCATTTCATCATACCAACGTAATATAATAAAATACGATTGCACGTCGTTTTTTATTTTCCAATAAAAATGTACATATATAATAGATTTTACCATCAATGATCTTTTGAGCAGTACTGACATTTTTCATTAATCAGTAATAACTATGTTTACAGTTATAATTATTAGCTAGCTCTAATTTATCTTAAGATATTAAACCTTTCCTTCTCTCAGGTCCATTGCCCGATTCTAAAAGGCCTCGCACGATGCACGGGACGCTGATAATGAAAGACAATGTAAGTCACTTTAGCTTTATATGGTAACATTTCACATACTTTATATATAAACTTAATAACTTTATATATGGCTGTTGCAGTCGCACACATTATATTTCTGTTTGCATGTGTGGTTTACGAGGACACAAATGTGTGAAAAATAGTTCACAAATGTCAAAAACGTGTCAGAATATGTGACACAAATATGTAATATTGTAATAATATGTAATAATATGTGTATAACAGCGTAAGCAAAGTTATGGGGACACTTCCTGTGTCCTTAAACTAAATCACTTCATAACATACTAAATGGTGATTTTGTTGGTAATTAAATTAAAAACGTTTTCTGAGGGTTAGGGGATAGAGTATAGTACAGTATAGTATAGTACAGTTAGTACTGTATGAAAATCATTATGTCTATGAAAAGTCCTCAAAAACCACATGCCTGTGTGTGTGTACTTGTACATCTATCTTT
>JAZGTJ010010127.1:0-18488 GCA_036877575.1 Botia almorhae | reverse complement strand
TCCTTTATATGTACGCAAACGTTTTGATTGTGTTCTTCCGTTTCACCTTCTCAATGTTTTAATCTGTCTTTGTTCCTGCCATTTACGCAAGTGTACATTTAAAATAAAACAAGGCTTATGGTAAAATCACATTAAACTATTAGAAGCTTGACAACGTGAGTTGGGCTGAGAACAAATCTTGTTAAAGAACTCGGGCACTGTCCACCTCACTTCCTCAAGCTTTTCAATAAGCACCTTATTCTTTTAAACCAATGAGTTCAGTGCTTTGCTTGTACTGCACCCTTTAGATGTTTACTAGCATGCATGTTTTTGTACTGCTAAAATAATAAAACACATAATAAAAAAACAAGATATTTGTAATTTTCCATTTTGTGTCAGTGACAATAGAATTATGGAAATTGCAGTAATGAGGGTGATTATTTTCGGGACAGCAGTCATAAGGTAACACAAACAGTGACCACAGCTATGGAGCATTTACAAATTGATTACTGGGGTTATGGTAACTACATACTGTTTTTGACATATTGCTTCTCCTATTGAGGTCATCTGACAGCTTCACATTCCTTATCTAGCTTCTAATAAAATGCATAAAGTGAAACAGGCGTATCACGAGTTGACAGAGGTGTCTTGTACAGAATCTGAAACTGTGAGCAGACATTTTATTACACTACAATAAAACCAGCCCACCAGCCGCCTTATTAGAGTAATCACTCCATGTTGCACATAGTGCAAATATGCCCATTAAATATTAATGCAACATTCAAACGTTACAGTGTGAATCTCATGAAGGGAATAACAATAAGATTTTTCTTTTTATCTTAGAGTGAAATAGGACTCAGACTCATATTCCTGACAGATTTTGCGAGATTTTTGCAAGATTAGAGAACTTAGTCAAGCCTAATTGAGCATTTGTTTCCAAGTAACATGTATAGAATTGAAGGGATAGTTCACACAAAATATTTTTATCATTTACTTGTCCTCATGTCATTCCAAACATGTTTTTTTTCTTCTGTGTAACACAAAAGACATTTTGAGAAACGTCTCTGTGTTTTTGTCTCCATACAGTGGAAGTCAATGGGTGCCACTGTTGTGTGGTTACCAACATATTTCAAAATATTTTCTTCTGCGTTTCTTTAAAGCACAATAAAAGTCAGAGTAAACACTGGAGTAATTTTTATTTTAGGTGAACTATCCCTTTAATTAAACCTAATTAAAGATTATGCATTTATTATTTATATAGCTTTACGTAACAGAATATTTAACAAACCAAACTTAAATTATCTTGTATTTGTGTATACAATGTATTCATCAGTTACAGGAGTGATTTTCCCTTCAGTATATTCTAGATTTTTAGTATATTCTAGTTTCTTTGTCTTACCTTAAACCTAAAAAATAAACACCAAATATTTATGTTCATACTGTTATTAACAGTAAGCATGCTGGACAGCATTTCTATGAATGAAAGTAACTAAGACACCTGCCCTTTGATTTCTGTAGGTGTTTAATAAGAAGCATCAAGACTCTTCACATTAGCCTGTAGATACATGAGAGAGTGAGGAGAGCTGAAGGAGATGTACTGTATCACTGCAGTGCTTATGAATAAATATGAGTAGATATAAATATGCACCAGAGCATGTTAAATCAGCAGGCACTGCTGAGTTTGGCAATAAATGTGTGTGGGGTTTTGTATCTGGACTGAAACTCAATGGGACATAAAAGACAGAGAGAACAGAACTACACAAAAAGAAGATGCTGTAAGTCAGATGGACAAGAGAAAGAAATATTTGGCATGCTCACAGTTCTTCTTCTCAGCCGAGGTGACAAAAATGTTAATAAAATGATTGTGAACAAAGGTCTTGTTTACATTTTTGTTTTTACAGCGTTGCATAAAAAGCAGCAGGACATACAGAAGCTCTTACTGCCCTCAAAAGACTCTCTGTCTTTCTTCTAGAAACACATATTCCATCATATTCCCAATAACACTCTTTGTCTAATTGTCGCTTGTTCAACTGCCAGTGTATTGTTCAGTGCCTCCCGGTGTTGTGCTGTGAGATTGTTGGTTGTTTAAAATTTGTTGTGCATTAACTGCTGTGTTTTATACGTTGTGTTTCTGTCCGAGGTATGTTGATGATTTGAGCAATTTTGTATGAATGTTTTTACAGTCAGAGAGTTCCGCATATACTGCATTGGTCTAAATACACCCTATGTTTATATACTTCTGTTTTTTTAGATGTTAATATGCGCACATATGTCAGTCTTAAACAGTTCTGTCTGCGCCTGAGCTTTTGCGAACTATTTTCTCTCCGTTGACTTGGTCAACAGCGAGTGTCTCCACCTCCGCCTGAGACCGGGCTGCACCTCCACCTGCTGAAGGCAAGCGATGGATCCGATGTGCTACTCCTATATGCGCGTTAGCATGGGGATAAGGCCCCTCCCGTGCGGGACTATTCCTGGGGCTCGAGGGCACTGGGATGTGGGCGGGGCTGGATGGGACAGGGGGCGTGGTCGAAGAAACAATAGGTGGGATTACAGAGGGGCGTTCCCGCACCACTGGTTGAGACTCGGCAGGGGCAGCTGGCTCTCTGGTCTGCAGGAATGGCGTTGGATCTGGCATGCCATCTACCGAATCTCTTAGTACCACTCTGCGTCCATCTGTGGCACCCAGTCGATACAGCTCTGTGTATTCAGAGTGCAGCGGCTGAGAAAGACTTTTGCGCATGCGTCTGCGAGGCGTTTCGGGTTGGCGGATGTCCTTATCGTTTCCAGAAGCCGCAGAAGCGAGTGGAGGGCTCGGTTTGAAAGAGCCAACAGGACTGGCGGAAGGGCTTACACCTGCCACGCTCCCAGCAAGAAGTCGCTTTTTTGTAGCGTGAAGCTGGGAGGTGAGGTAGGCGATCGTGCTGGCTCTCTGCTCTAGCTCTCCAGACAGCACGGCCAACTTATGGCTCTTCAGCTTCAGCTCATCCAGGTACTTCTTCTCTCGCTCACGGATGGTGTTCTCCAGCACAGAGATCATGGCGTTCTTCTGCTCCAGGTCCCGCAAGAGCTCTGTGTTTTCCTGCTCTTTAGCCTTCAGCTGAGCCTCCAGTACCTCACAGCGCTGGTGCAGTTCTCTGCAGCGTGCCTCGCCATCATCTGAGAGAGAGAGAGAATGACATTACATACACTTACATACAGCAACTCAGAGTCATTATACATGTGTGAAGGCAATTATGCTCCCTCCTATAAATCTTATTTAACAAAATTCGGCTAGCCAGGATTTGGAACAGAGTTACTATACCTAAATCTAAAATAGTAACAATAATAGCATGTTAAAATAAAAACATTTTGCAAAGTGGCAAACATTCTCAATTAGCCTATAGAGGGAAGCAGTGAGCTGTGACTCATCAATAAACCAAATACCCCTGAGAAACTACTAATGGCTATGAAACATCAAACCCTTTTCTAATTTAGCAACTCTTTCAGTCCTTCCTCAAGATCTGATGTTAGGCTTTGACAGAAAGCATTTGTAGTATTATGGGAACAGCTCATTTAGCCTAGCTCAGCACAGATACTATTGATTTCTCCATGAATTTAGCTGGATATATACACGATGAGATTGCAGGGATGCATTTGAAACATCTTCAATAGCGTTTTGTATTGATGTGGTCGTTTGAAACATACAGACATAACTTATATTAGCCTTACAAATGTCTAAGAGTGGGATACATGTAAAAAACATTGGTTAGGGTGGGGCTGAGATGGGACGAGGAGAGTGTATGCATAGTCAATGGCAGTGTGTGTGTGTGTGTGTGTGTGTGTGAGAGAAAAGAGAGAGAGAGTCAGAGACAGAGAGTACAGTAACATCCTATCTCATGTTACTGTACTAATGAAAATGAAGGTTAAGGAAATAGCTGTTTTTACTGACCTTCAGCTTTCTGTTTAAATGTTTAAAGGATCTCTCACTCTCTGTCATCTGTTTTACTGGCATGACTAAACTATAATTTATACATATAAAAATAAATATAAAAAAAATAAAATAATAATAGTACAAATAATAAAATCAGGTAACATTAACAAATAAAATAAACCACAATCCGTTAAATGTTTCTTACATAAAAAACAATTATTTTATTAAATTCATCCTGTACACTTCACCTGTATTAATGAGGGTCTCATTTCCATGTGATTTCTCTAACAGTTATTCAACTAGACATGTAGAGTGAGCTCATTTAGAGACTGACTCACTCATTTAGAAGAGTGACTTTCACTCTTTCCCTCTCTCTCTCACTTTCCCTGATGTCTCATTACCACTTAGCAATGGCCACATCAGCTAATGAGGTCACCATCAAATCGACGCACAAACCCAGTCAGACAACCACAATACATCCATGCAACACACTCCAGCACATCCAGCTGAGGTCAAAGCCACAGCTTCAGTATGACAGAGGGCATTCATCTCAAACTGTTATGAGCGTACTTGACTTTTTACAATGCTAATGTTGCAAGTGTCCAGATAACAGTACTCTGTTCAGGGTACAACAATGTAATGATCTTTGTTTAAATAGGCATGTGGACTAATGAGAGTAAAGCTTCTATTTCAGAACTAGTTTTAAGCTTGGAAAAAATATTCTTTATGGTTTTACTATAGCTGTCAGATTAAGAGTGATCTTTAATCTTTAAAGTGAGGAGAATATCTCATGATTACTTAAAAAGCCTCTTACGCAACTGGATGAATGGGATTCCATACGAAAAAGATGCTTTTGCGTGAATTCGTGAGTGTCTGTAGTATCATGGCTATTGTCAGGAACATGAGTGTGTGGCTCTGCAGTAGCTGAGACTGTGGTGCAGTCAGCAGGTTGCAGATGCATAAACCTTTTGCATTAGCTGTACTGGCGTGGCCGTTTATAATCTCATTTCCTGTGCTGGACTGTGAGCTGGCTCACATCAGCCTTGTGCAACAACACATTGTTTTTTCTCAGATTGGTTTATCACAGAATTCTGCAGTCAAATATCATAGCTGTGCTAATTTCTTTACTTCTTCACTTTACACGTTACTCTGTGTCTTATATCTTTCTTTCTTAAAATAATTTTATCCCAAATCAATATATATATATATATATATATATATATTTGGCAAGTAATAAAAATGAACAAGGGGGATATACGAACCTCTGAAGCCTTGTAACTGTGTGTTTCAGTGGTTTGCCTGGAAACTGCATGCCTGTGGGAACTGCTTTGAGCATTTCAGCAGTGCATTGTGTGTATTTGGGTTGTGCTTGAAAGTCAAACATATTTTATATTGGGAGGATGGAGGGTGGGTGCCAGTCCTTGTAGCAGGGGGTCTGTGTGTATGTGTGCTTACTGGTTGCCGGGTTACGAGACACAGATGTGGTGTATATGTGCACCGAGGGACAGAGTTTTCTCTTTTTTTTTCTTTGCGGAAACAAAAAATTCTTATTTACAACCTGCCACAAATGTAGCACTGACAGTGTTCAGGATAAAAAGGAGACTTAAAAAACGCAAGAGACTTAAAAGAAACAATTATGTAGAATGTTACTCCTGTGGTAGTACTGTAGTGCATGCAGCTGTTTGTATGTCAGGCTGTCTGAGATTTCTTATAACAGGTGGATGTTTTAAGCTATTTGACAGCATCCTACAACAACAAACACCTGACATACACAGTTGATTCCCTTATATAACTGTGCTGTTCTGACCCATTGCGAGTGTTAACACTGACACAAAATGTGCGTGAGAAAACTTACCACCTGCATCAGAGCTCCTCATTGTCAGCTCATATGTTAGATCTGTGAAAGGAAAGAGAGTAGTGAGTGAACAGAGAGACAGAGAGAGATCAAATGTTAGTTTGGCAGCACAGAGCGTCACATAACCTTTAAATGACAACACTGAAGATCACATGACGCAAGACATCACCTGACACAGGACCAGGAGCAAGTCAAATGGGGATAAAGGAACATGTTGGAATATAAAATGTAGTGATGGACATTTTAGTATTTTTTTCATTTTGATTAATTAATACATCTGAGAAAAACGAGCACTCAAGTATTCAGGGGCGTGTGTGTGCTTTAAAATAAAATTTTATTTAAAATACTGTTATGAAAACTAATGTTAATGAAAGCATAATGGAAAATAGCACTGCTAAATTATTAATAATACAGCATTAATGTTAAAAAAAACATGTGAGGTGAAACTGAAGAGTGGATAACTACCGGTAAACTAAAGCTCTTTCTACATTCTATATGAGATTAATATTCTAGATACACAATATAAATTTAATATTACTGTGTGCAGAAAATACAAGTTATTTACTAGCCAAAAATTTAACTCCCTTATTTTTATATAACAGCACACTTTAAAACACAGACAATCTTTTGAAGCTGGTTTCTCTCAGTGTGCTAGTCTTGACTTTGCACCACATTGCAAGGGCATCAAAAACAAGAAATTAAACTCATACGATCATACTATCATGATCGATCTTCGCTGTCACAACCAAGTATTTGAGCACTTGGGTACTTGTGCCCAACCCTAATATAATGGCTGTCAAACTTAAATTCTGTAACAGAATATTCAGTGGCAAATAACATAGGGCAGGACTTGATTTGATTGGACTGATTAAAATATAGTTTCAGGCACTCAGTCATTAACACAAAATAGACTAGGTAATAAAAGTCCTGATTAACCAACAAGACCACTTCCTATTCCATGATGTCATTAAGAGGCAAAACAGGCAAAAATGTTAAAAAAGAAACGTTGAGGACCGAGCTGTCTGAATGAGGTTAACTGCATTTCTACAAAACCAATAATAATCCTTGTGGATCACGCTATAAGCTTGACCAGATGATCTGAAGACAGGAGTGCCTGAAGCTGTATGTGCAGTTATGTATTCAAGATTTTCGAGAAGGTATAAGAGATGTGTTTGGTTTAGCTGACAGCATCGAACGTTCTAAAGACATTACACGAAGGTGGTTATGTGTGACCAATCCAACATCCAACCACCTCCCCAAATCTAGCTTAAATCCAATCGCACCCCCCAACTGCTTGTGCAGTTTTGTTGTACTACAGCCGCTACATGATTGTCACTTAATGTCTTGGCATGTGTGCGCACCTGTGCAGTGCTGTTGCAGGCGGCGGATCTCAGCATGAAGGCCCTTCAGTGTGTTGGCATGATCTTGCTGCAGAAACAGCAGGTTCTTCTGCGCACTCTGGAGCTGATTCTCCAAGGTCTCACTCACCGAGGCCATGGTGATGAGATATGGTCACACTCACATGTATAAATGAACACAAACACACACACACTACCTCAAGGGACCTGTAAAGACAAGCACAGAGAATACTGGTCATACATACTGACCTATAAACCACTGCCAGTCAGCCTTGTGACATATACAGCTCAATTACAGTAACAAACTGCTGCTAACTAATTAAACCTCTTCTAATTGGCACATAACAAGAGTAAATGTGTTATAGCTGGCACAACGCATCTTTTAAACTTCTTAATTATTTAAATAGTTAAAAAAGCTTTAAAGTCAAGACATCGCTGGATAAAGCTACTTTTAGATGACAGATTTACTCATGGATCAATGAGTAACAGCCATAGTGAGCCATCACAGACAGCCATCAGCAGACTGTCACACTCTATTCTCTCTCACATACACACACACACATACGTGCACATTCCAGCAATCAAATATACTCTGTCTGTCTCTCTCTCTCTCTCTCTCACACACACACATACACGTACACACACATGCACATTCCAGACATCAAATTATGTTTACTCCAGATGTCATCCGAATGATCTTTCCTGTGTCTGAGAGGACAAAGAGGCTATATTTAGCTAATGACACCATAATAGCCTGACATTACGTAATGCCTTTCAGATGAGGAGAGAGAGGGAGAGAGTCTATAGAGATGTATTGATCTGGGGTGGTCATGCTAGAAACAGGCTGGTTTCCACAGATACTGCACTGCTCAGGGTTCACCATCTGTTCTGGCACTCTCTTAAAGGGGTAATATCTTATTTATTTTATAATTTTATTTTCCCCAGAGCTCTGTATATAATGTTAGTCAAGGTACACGTGCACCGAATTTAGTTTTCCAATGTAATTTTTCACTCTGTGTGTGCTTTGCTGGGCTTACACAAGGGCTGTCTATTTGCCATAGTAACCTCCTTATGCAAAGCCTACATTACATTGTGACACAATCCCAAAGATTTTTTACAGCTGTGAACAGCACAAGTTCCATTTCTCATTATATGAGGTACAATAACATTAAAACACACCCACAGCTCAACCCTCTAAACCTAATATTACACAACCATCTACCTGTGGTTAAATCCGTAATTCAATACTTTAAAAAATTCTGCTTCCACAAGAAACAGTAAATTTGAATAACATGTCCCTTCAATGTTTTAAGAAACGCTTTGATATTGCCAAAAAAGAAAAACGCTCATAATCTCATATGCAGTTTCAATTATTAACAGAAAAAAGTTTTAAGGCAAGGCAAATGCTCTGGGCACGCTTTCTTCTTTTACAATAATACACCAGACTAAAACTGACAAATCCAGCCAGTGTGAGAAACAAGGGAAGTTAAGAATACACAGAGATAACAGAATGTCTCAAGGGTGTTGTGTCTGCACTGCTCATTGTATTTTACATTCATTTTGGTATATGAATGAAAATGGGGTACCTGGTCTAACTGGTGAAACATGACTAATCATACATTTTTTCATATATGTTGCTGCATATTAAAACAACTGCAGTTTCCAGCCAGGTTAAACAACCATTAGACACACGTAGACGTTTTACTTGGACAATGCAGCAGTTTGCATTTTTTAATGGTTTTGCAATTACATATCCATATATCTTTCCTGTAGCTCAGTGGTTAGAGCATGGCGTTAACAACGCCAACGTCATGGGTTCGATCCCAGGGATTACACATACTCAATGTATAGTAATCAATGTATAGTATAATGCAATGGAAGTCGCTTTGAATAAAAGCGTCTGCCAAATGCGTAAATGTAAATGTAAATATCTTCATTTCCAAATTGAAAGTGAGAGAAAGAGGGAGAAGTATTTGAAGAAGTACTAGTCGTTTAAAACAATTGAGAGACGACGTAACTAAAAGATGGTGAGTTAAGCTGCAGTAGAACTCATGAAAAGCACATGAGCATGAATGAGTAATGTTAGTCTATGATCACTCTGGGTGCGGCACACCGAAGACAGCCAGAAGACTTTGCCCTCCTGTTTTACTAATTCACTCGCTCTCTTCCCTTTCTCTTTTTCTCCCAGTCTCCATTTCTCCCCACACATGAGGATGCAAACCTCTGAGAATAATTCAGCATTTCATTTTCATGAAAATTGTGAGCTGGAATTTGCATTCAATTGGCCACACCCCACAGAATGTCAAAGTAGGATTTGCCTTGAAATGGCCATGCCCAACAATACATCAACGTGGACCTTGCATTAAACTGGCCACACCCCATAAGACATCAAAGTTAAATTTGCATTAGAATGACAGAAAGAGGAACTTTGCAATTGCAATTAAAAGAATTTAACAATCTAACGTTTTGCAACAAAAATAAATAACTGCAACATTAATAACCTTATTTATATTGTTTACTTAATGTTGCCTGCACTTTACATTTAAAGTACCAGAGTTTCCAGATTTTAGAGTTTGTTTTTCTACCATAATGTAAATTCAGGTATTGAAACAGATTAACACTTCTACACTCATAAACACTGAATACACTTATATACTGAAATAATTTTTAAAATCTCTTTTCTTCCATATTATAATTACACCATCATGTCCTTCTTACAACATTAATAACAACATTTATAAGGCATCTGAACTTTCCTCTAGATCTGAATACAACATACAGACCCAGTGAGAGTGACTTAGCCACAGACAGACCTACAATGTTTAAAGATATTAAATAAACATTCAGTAATACTGAAGATGCTATAATGCTACCTAATAAAAGACCATGACTGATGACTTCCATTACTTAAAGACAGAAAGAGAGAGACTTTTAGACCCGTGGAGAAGGCAAACAACTATTAATAATTAATAATAATAAAAAGCGAACGAAATGAAGGAGACTGTATGCCTATGATAAACTATAGCAATATTAAGGTACGATTGAAGAATGATGATGTCATCCTTGGTAAATCACATGAGCACTTCCTGAAACAAAAGAGCCTCCCAGCACCAACCATGACATCATAACTTTGAGACCAAACATGTTAATCAGATATTAAGATTGAACACTTTTCTCTACAGCCTATTTTAATATAAACAACACTATTAACCATTTATCTTATTTTATATTGCCGTCTCCAAAACGCACTAAAATATATGCACATTTTAAATGGCTAAATGGCTAATGGTTAATGGCTAAAAATCTATATTTTATTATGATAAAAAATTGTTCAACTTCTTAACACAACAACTAACCTACAGTATTTGACATCTACTGTTGGCTAACTTATCCATACATCTTATAAATGCCTATAATAAATGCAAAGGTCACCCATAAAATTACTAATCAAATAATAACACACTTACATAAATTATCATGGCAAAATCAACAAGCTTTAATCTTAGCATGAAAGTGAGCATCAAGACACCTGCACCATCTGTACCCTGTATGCATCTGCTTACCATAAATAAATGTACCGGAAACACTGACCATCCTTTAGAACTGATATTCCATGGCATATGTGAAGACTTCCTCAATCCTGTTTAGGAGCTGTTTGTGTGCTGGTACACATTTCACAGTGCTGATGCTGACATTTGCTCTGATCTGACTGATGTTGGTCCCTACAGTCAGTGAGTGAGGCCTCCCCAAACCCTGGTCCATTTGAGACACAAAGAATCCCCCTGACATTAGGCCTCAACTCTTCCTTTACCTCCATATACCATCTCTTTTGTCCTCTTTACATTCCTAACATCTGTTATTTCTGCTCTCCAAATTCTCCCTTCCATTAATAATCTATGAGCTGCAGCGTTATAGGAGACTCTGTAAACACTGCTTACATCCTGGTCCTGATAGTCACTTTATACACACATACAACCCAGTATCTAGTGCGCTGGAGAGGACCAACCCTAGTGTCACACCCACTGCATAGTGCATGATGTAAGCTAGGGTGATGACACATGATGCACACAGTGCTGAGTGCCAGAAGTGGTGATTACAACTAAATAATAGTTCATTAAAATACTAGCCAGTTTTATTACTTTAGAAAGCATTTATTACAGAAAAATGCGAGAATACATTTTTTTTATTTCGTGGCGACATCTCATTGGCCAATGCACATCAACACACGCACGTGAGAATGGCTCGGGATGAGCAGGTCGTAAACAGCACCTGCATTGCGGAGAGCGCAACAAATACCAGTAACATAAATATGTTAAGAAAATAAACACATAAATACATATAGAAATAGCAATAATAAAAGGAACACAAGACGCAATCGGTGTTCCAGCGTCTTTACTGAAATCTAGTGAACATAGCAAAAACGAAAGCACGTGTCCAAAACAATGGATCTTTCAATAGCTGAGTATATGCAATAATGAATTTCAAGTAACTACGAGCATTCATCAAATAAAAGCTTACACACTGTAACAAAGTAAAACATAGAAATAGATAAACGAAAACATTACTAGCGTATACACTAAATAAATAATCTCAAATGCAGTGTACCAGGTGCTACACATTACCAGGTTCTCTCATTACATCAATTCAGCATCTTAAATGTTCGCTGTCAATGTCACTAACATGTTCAGTTATACTATTTTGTTAGTTTGAGCTGACGTCTTGATTTATTTCTGTGTATAACATCCATCTTTACTATTTCTAGTTACTTTCACAACTGCAGACAATAATCGCCCACCAATAATACAAGTCGATTAATGCTGTCATCCGCTTGAAAATACGTAACAAGCGGCAAACAGCAACCAATATTATAGCCAGTGCTACACAACGTACGAAAAATGCACATGACATTTCTGCTTCACAAATCAATTATTTTCTATTGCAATGGCCTTTTAATAAAAATTCTTTGTTTTGGCCAGGCAGCGGCCAGCAGTCTGCAGGTGCAGCTAAGGATGCGCACATTAAACTCAAAACGACCCAGTGGACACCTACCTGAAAGACAAGCTGAGAAACAGTATATGTCTGACGGCTAAAGATGGGGCTAGATCGGCTGTCTGGAGGCTTTTCGGGGTTTTGATTCTCCTCGGTGGGGCAGAGAAAGAGGGTTGTGTCTCATCTCCCGGAGATACAATACTAAATAAAGCGGTGCATGCCGGGATACTGAGGAAAAAACGCACACGCTCTAGCGCACTGACGCCTCTGGCTCAGGTGAGATGCACGCACGCACATTTATTTTATTATTCTCTTACCTTTCGCACTATTAAAAGACAGATTTAAGACAGATGTTGGCTTTTTTGCTATTTTACTGGGTTTGGTTGGTAAAAGGATAGCGGTGATTTAAAGTCGTTGGCATGTCTACAGAAATGTATTTGCTCTGAAGCGTCATCATAAACAGCAAGCCGCTCAGCACGTGCTTGGTAGGTTGTCATAGGTTAGAAGAGCTCGAGACTCGTTCTGTAAATGTCTCACCGTGGGCCGCTGTGATTTATAACAAGGGCCATCTGTTATATATCTGTCATTAACATATATTTTAATTGCATAATAATAGTAGCTCATGTACATTCAGATGTGATGTTTGTACAAATTTGTAAAATCAAAGTGTAATTAAAAGTCAAAATCAATGCAAAAGTCAAAAGTAAACCTTTCTCCCTGCTTATGCACCCAAATAACAACTTCATTTTTTCCAATCAAATATCTATTATACTAATAAAATGTTAGTGTAAGCACCAAAATCGGGTTTCAAATCTTTAAAATCAATACTTATTTTCTCATAATAATTGTCTTTCATATAAACTTAACACTTTTAGGAATGTGTACAATTCTTAGTAATAACAACTGTTCTGACAATTAGCCATTGTTTTCTGCACAGTTTATTTCCTGACACTATTCATTTTGATGCTGAATATTTTTCACTATGCACAATATAAGGCTTGTTTTGGCTAGTGTCTGATAGTGAGAACATGAGGAGTGTCTGCTGGCCAAGATATAATCTCCAGGATTAGTGAAATTATAACTGCCTTCAAGTTCAGACTGGAATTCCACCAAGAGGAACATTCCACAACAAAAACAATTTGTTTGACTGAAGCCTTGGCATTTTGTGAACATACAAAACAGGCAATGTGTTCATCAGTTTGCCAGGCAATTCTTAGTGGGGAATCTAGCGTTGAATTATACAATATTCAGTACTGTTTAACCTTCAAAAACTAGCATCATGTAAGGAAATCTTTGTCATAATAGTCTGACTGAACTTTGACAGACTGCACTATTTTAGCAAAAAAAAATATTTACATAGAATGTCCACAAGAGGGAAGTAGTTTATCGTTTTCACTAGATCTTTTGAACCTCTTGACTCTGACCTGCTTTTTGTCAGAATATTCCAGTAACATTTTACATGCCTTTTCAGATACTTACAGTATATGCAGACATTAAGACCTGAAAGTGAAAATAAAAAACAGTAACAGTTTTTTTCTTTTTCCATAGAGCAATTAAGAAGTTAACCAGAACAAGATTAGCTCAAGGCTAAAGAGTAAATGCTGTGGTTTGTGTTGAAAGCTTTTCACGGAACAAACACATGTTCATGCCATGCTGAATACTTGTAACAAAAGTGTTGTGATGACAACCATGCATTTAGAACATGAACCAGATTGTGAAACAAAAAAAGCAGCAAAATTTTGGCTAGTGTTGTGTTTGTTCCCAGTCAGCCTAACTACAGTACAAAGCACACTTTGTTTAGAACTTATATTGTATAGTTCAATTCTGTGCAGTGCAATATGAATCATACTTTTGGTCTATCTTTTGTTAACGTTTAACAGTACACTAGCATATGGATTCAAAGTTATCAGATACGAAGTCAATGCCGCAAAACACGGTTTGATTTCATGGCTCTTTAAATTGCATTTAGCGCACTCATAATATTTAATTGAATTTCAACAGCAGCTGAAGAGCTTCAGTCAATATAAGGTCACCAAGTCATTTATTTCAACAGATGACATGTCTACACCTAGCAGCTGTGGCCATGCTAACACTCTTGTAAAAACAAATCACCTACATGTTCAGTTTCCACTTTACAGTTTATCTTTACAAAAATGAAGAGTGGTTATTCCCTGAGCCCAAACCCTCAAAACCCTGTACTAGACAGCCAGAGCAGAGAACAGAACTCTCTCTGTGCTGCTCTTGACTTCTCTTTTACTGTCGGCACCGCACACAAACAGACCTCTCTTCCCAAAATTACATTTGGCATGGTGAATTCCACAGTGGCCCAGCTACTGTGTAAAGTGAGATGAACCAAACAAGAAATCAATTTTCCAAAAAAAAGAAGCAGGAATTTAAGACATTCTCAAATAAAAGGCAGTAGCTCTGTGGAATAAATTGAATTATTATCCTAAGAATTTTCTTTTCTTGAGGTGTTATTGTTTGGAAATTAACTTTAATCTTTACCAAGTTTTGTCTTGACTTGGATTAAATGCTTCTCATTTATTTATTTTTAAGGTGTCTGGCACAAAGCCCAGAATTTGCAAAGGAAAGAGAGAGAGAGAGAGGGAAAGAGAGAGAGAGAGGGAGGGAGAGACAGGGGGCTAAGGGCACAACTCTCTCCTAATGCTTGTCTTTTTCCATCAGTGGTAAAAGCAAACTCCTCCATTGAAACACATATTCAGGATGTATTCAGGATTTACTTTGTCTTTTGAGTTATTTATATTTTATAACAGGTAGCTATAAAAGTTCAGGGAGGGGAAGGAGGATGCATGCACTGTAGTCCATACAGAGGAAATCAGTCTAGAAGACACGTCATATTAGGGTGACCGTGTGCGATGTGGGTCACATCTAGAAACGCCAACAAGCTCTTAACACACACATGCGGTGTGGCACTAGTTAGAGACGTATGCCTGTAAATGCATTTAGTCTGTTTGACTCCCTGAAGTGATTTCCAGACCTTTTGGCATTGTTTTACAAATATGTCTCAGTCTAACTATAATCAGCAATTTCAAACATGCAAAAAATGCCCTATTAAGGCAACTGCACCTAATACAGTGGAAGAGACTCTAGTTAAATCCTTTATCATAGTTTTTAAGTTGCGTTCACTGTCGGTGCATAAAGAAAAGAAAGGCAGATAAAGGTTCCCATAAATGTATGAGTGTGATTTAATTGCTCACTCATTTTTACATGAGAAGTGAATCATTGTGAGTGCTAAAGTGTAGAAACTCAGTGCTCTGTAAAACAGTGCCCCTATGCACACTGTACCTTTAAAAAGAAACAAGCCCACTAGTGTGTTACTATGTTTGCCAGGCCAGAAATGAGGTCAGGTGTGGTTTAGATTCGCTAGGAGCAGGTAGTGAGTAGGAACTCAATGAGCATTCAGCAGGATATGGGATCTGTTTGGCTGATCTGGATTGGGTGGTGATTCAGGTCTTGGGTCCAAAGCTGGTATAAAGCTTAGAAATCCAATCCCACAGATACAGATGGTATATGGCAAACAAAGCATCACTTTACAGCCCTAATTCTGACTTGCTGCCAATACCAACAATTTTCAAGTAGTAATGGTCTTACAGCTATTATATTGGAGTTGGCAAGGCTGATTGGCCCCAAAACTAATAGCCAAGATTTTCCCCCCTTCATTAAAAAAGGAAGTAAAAATCACTCAGAGATTGAATTGAAAGTGTCATTTATGTGATCAGTTCAAAGCGAGCACGACTGCCAATGTATTCACGGCCACTGAATAAAATTTCTGATTTTAACAAACTGTTATTTTTCAAATAACAGTTAAAAAAGAATCTGGCTGCGCTCATTACTGTACAGCTTGAAGCAAAGTTTGAAATTGACCTTTTCAGGTTTTCAGGTGTGCTATTAAATAACTAACTGCTTAATATTGCTTGCTTGCCAAAAGCAAAATTACTTTCAGAGAGCCAAAACTGAGTATTTTTTTAAATGATGTTAAACAGGCAAGCATGAAATCCATACAGTATGTACTATGGTATGCAACATAACATGCATCATGCACTTGACGTCCACACACTCTTTCAGCAAAACTGCATGTCAGATCATTACAATAAAGAGACATTAATGTTCTTAGCAGATGTTTTGTCACATTCTGGTGCCACACATACAGTTTCGTTTGTCTCGTCATGCATAGATGCATGTGTTCATAAAACACAATAAGTGGCTAAATTTGGGCAAATAAACACACACCAACAAACTCAGGTCAAAGGGTTAATCCTAACCATTGAGCTAAACCTTTTTCCCATCAGCACTCTCCAAAGAGACATCCGTCTATTTCATGAATACCCCTCATCATGTTCAGTCCAGATGTTAAAGCAAAACGAGTCTCTCTTCCTCTCTCTCTCTGCTGTGGTGAGGTATGGAAAGTATTTGCTAGGTTCCTCTGAGGGCTATGCAGCTGGAACACACAGGGAGGAAGCTAAAAAGATAGAGCGATAGCACATAAACATGGGAGAAATGGAGCTTAAGAATTATGTGTGAAGACCAGCAGCTTCAGGGTTTAGGGCATATCATTGCTGTAATGACCCGTTTGATAATATATTACAAAATCAAACAATGAGCATGTCTCTCAAGGTACCATGCTGACTTTTCTACAGCATAATTGACAAGACGACAGAGAGTCAGAGAGAGTTTGAGAAAATGTAGTGTTCATGTTTTATAAACTGATGATGAATATTTTATTGATTAAGGCAGATTTTGCTTTAGGTCCCAGATTTTACTATGACCTCTGATGATGACCCAACATGGAACAGATATTTTTAATGTCCAAGAAAATCAATTATTTGATTTTAATGTACATTAAAATCAAACATTGATATTTCTTATTACTTCTTATTACTTAATACATTGCAGAATTGTGTTTAGCAGGCTAACACATAGAACAAATACTTGCCAAATATTGTACATTATTTTTATTTACAGTAGAAAAATTTCCCAAAGATTTCATTTGTCAAAACACCATAAAGTGTGTTTCAACGCAACAACAGAAGATGTGGGAGATATTTTCTCTTTCTTTTTAAACGTTCACAAGCTTATTTATTTTTCTATCCTAACTGTATGATTGTACGGAACAACTCCCTGTGTTTTGCAAGCTGTTCAGAACAGACATGTGGGATAAAACCACCAGCTAAGAACCACAAGATTCTTGTGGATCTAAACTAAATGTTCTCTAAACCTTTTAACTCTAAACCCTCTGTTAACACAAACTAACACAAATGGGTGCTGGTACTGTACGCACACCCACTTTACAGGTCTAATGAGTGGTGTCTGACAGATTAAAAAAAGTGTTCTTTGGTTCAGTCAGAAACAGGTGTAGTGGACCGCATCTTCATGTGCTGACGTGTTAAACAATATGGTGTAATGGGGTACACACCACAACCGCTCTGGTGACAATTCACTTCTCAAAATAATTGGTATGCGTATGCAAATGTATGTTACAGGGTATCTGCTTGTCTTGCTAAATGGTCAAATAATCTTTTAACACAAAAGACAAAGATTAGAACAATCTTACAACTCTGCTGTGACACTGAAGCATGTTGAGTGTCTTAATCAGCCCACATGTGGTAAATGCAGGCCTAAGCTCAGATCGGTGCTGTTGTTGTTTAAGCTATGCTTTCATCCAAAAGCTTAAACATTTTTTTGAAACATTTTACTGTCTGTTCTACTTGGTTTTTCGAATGTGTTATAAAAATAATTTTGTTTAGCTGGTTTTACCCTAATGCAGATACCCAGATTACCTAGATTTTGTTCAAGTAGGTATGTGTGGTCATACATCTAAGTACTGTTCTGCTTAGTTTTCTATCAAAACAGATTTTGCACATAGTCTGTGTTATACTTCTAAACATTCCAGAAATATTACAACAGCAGTGTTTCAACCTGTGGCACAGTTACATCCAGTCATTTTGCTTTACTTTGTAACATTACCTTAATTGGTAATATCAATGCACAAATTTTCCAGCCTCTACACTCTTAAAAATGTTGCTCCACAATGCCATAGAAGTATAATTTTTGGCTTCATTTTTGGCATTTAGTTCATCACTGTGAAAAACCTTTAAAGGACATTTATTTTTAAGACTGTACATTCACTTCGTTTCAAGTAAATATGAAAACCCACATACCTTGGTATATTTCAGTTTATTTTGTAGACAGTGTATCCCAAGTGTATACTTATATACACGTATTTCCTTAAATTTTATACATACAAATTGCTCCCTTTGAGCATTCAGCCTTGCAAAGTTAAATTGGCTGAACCAATTAGCATGAACTTAGGGAGGGACTATGTGTTTGTTCGACCAATAAAATTCAAGGAAATGTTTGGAAAACCTGCTTGAAAATA
>JAZGTJ010010126.1:0-18489 GCA_036877575.1 Botia almorhae | reverse complement strand
AAAAAAAAAACCCTTTCTTATACTGTGTTGAAAAACTTGAGCCCTGTGTATAGCACTTATTCACTGTTGTTGCTTATTGTAATCGAAGTTGCTTCCTGTCCTCATTTGTAAGTCGCTTTGGATAAAAGCGTCAGCTAAATGACTAAATCTAAATCTAAATCTAAATCTGATATTTTATAAATATGTCTGCACATTATTTATATTACTTGTAAATTTTTAGTATTTCATCTATATATTTTATACAATATAATTTATATAAGTTTCATAATTTTTGCAAAACTGACTGACAAAATTGTGACAATGAGGGAGAACATATCACCTTGGATAAGTAGTAACTATTAAAGAAAATTATAATAATTTACTACACAATGTGCATGTGGTCACAAGCAGCTTTTGCTTAAGGAGCTTTGCCTGACACATTGCTGTGTGTGGTCAAACTGCATTAATCCAGTATATCCCAAACCAGTCTAATATTGCATAACGTCAATAACGTCATCTCTTTCTCTCAGGAAATAACTGAAAAGAACAGAGTGCAACACCAGTGCGCGTGACCACTAAAAGTAATGGACCATTTAACAGCACCATAGCATTAATGGTGGGCGGTTCTGCGATTTACGCTGAAAATGCAAAACAGTAATAAATAGTCAGGCTGAGCATAAAACTAATCCATTATAGACTACAGATGTAAATTCATATAAAATCATCACTATTATAAATACATACCTACAAGTACACTCTTAAATATAAAGGTTCTTTACAGCAATGCCATAAACGAATCATTTTTAATTCCTCAAAGAACCGTTCAGTTAAAGGTTTCTAAAAGACTCTAAAGAACCCTTTTTCCCTAAAAATACCTTTTTGTAAAACAGAAAGGTTCTTCATCTATTAAAGGTTCTTTATTGAACCATACTGCCATAAATGTTTTTTCTATGGCATCATGAATCACTTTTTTGTACTATTGCTATTCCCCACTACTATAACTAGTAGTTATTCAATAATATACTAGCAATATTAAATAGAATAAACTCTATAACTAAATTCTGAGAAAAATTTTGGATCTTTTGTAAATTCTACAGTATTCTTATTAAGATCCTTTAGAAGATGTGTTAATTTGTAATAAAAAAATCCAATAGGAACGATGTACACATTCTTTCAAGATTGTTTTTTAAACAGGGAAGAGGTTATCTTGTGGTATCAGTTCAAAATGTAAAATCAAAATGTATGTCACCTTTCAGTTGTTAACCTACTTTTAAAGCAGCATATTGTAAGGAGCATATTTTTAAAGACTTTATGGCAAAGTGTTTGACTGCTTTGGAGAGTTCATTGATTATGCAGAAAAGTCCAAAGGCAGTCAAGGCATGGCCCATCTGCTGTCCTACTTACAGAAAAGGTAATTAAAATCAGTCCCTGTGGTTTCATTGTGAAATAATTTCTCTGAAAATGTGTCAGGTATCACCACCCAAGGACAGACTGCACTGGAAACGCTCAAATTCCCCTCGAGACAATTATGAACACACACATGCTGGTGTGAGCACACACGTGCATGACAGATGCTTTATTTTATGTCTATTGAACAAATTCAGATACGCCAAGTACACTGTGACATTTTCAAAAATATTACAAAAGCTAAGAAATCAGACATCTCAAGGACAAACATGGTCTTTTATTCACAATAAATGATCTTTACAGCAATAGAGGCCAGACCAGGTCACCCTGAGCTAATTTTGTTTCATGAAAAAGAACAGACCAAGCAATCTTATAACATTTTACTCAATTTCAGAGCAAACGGATCTGTGAATATTTAAACTTTAAAACGTGACCTTAAATTAAAAAGCAATATAAATTTCTGTGACCTCAAAATAACAGCCAAAATAGTATGGATTCTAAAATACATAACACTGAATTTGTCAACAGAACAGTCTAAAGCACAGAGGTTTTTTGATGAACCTGATGCCATGACCGTGGCTTATTTCTTGTCTTTACTGAACATAAATTCCCAACAATGCACAAGTAACTATGGCAACCAGATGATGCTCCATTGAGACTTCAATCCAAGAGGGTCTATGAAGTCAGTGTGCATGTGCACATCTGCGCAAAGCAAGGAGAGCTTATTTAGACTGCTGCAACCCAGTAGGATTATTAGTCTCTTATCAGACACATCTGTTATTAAATCCTGCCCTCTCTACTTTATTCCCTCTTCTCTCAACCTCATTCCACAGCCAGGCATCAAAGCCTCATTCGAGCTGTCTAAACACACATGAAGCTGCATGGAAATGAGGTTTTGGAAATGTGAGTGTTATGAAATTGTGAAAGCTCAGGGGTGACGGTCAATAAAATGGACGGGTTGAGGAGTGATTCCGAGCTCTGCAGACAGGAAAAGCCCTAAAAGCTTTTGAGCATATTTATGATCCACCAGCTCTGGTGATTTATCATTACAATCTTGTTCAGGTTAGTGTTAGGTTAGGTGTAGTGTCGGGTTGTGTACATCACTATCCTACTACAAATATCTGCTATCTGCTATTATATAAATGGGGAAACAAATATTGTTTGGATTGTGTGGGTGTTACATAACAGAAATGGGTCAGGTACTTAAAAAAATAAGAGGTTGAAAGGTAAGACGGATTTATTACATCATCCAGCATTTGAAGCTTGAGATGGGAATCAATAGGAATGATAACCACACTGCTCCAGTACCTTAACACACACACACCTACACAGACAGGTGAGAAATACAGACAGACAGGATACACACACATATGCTCTGGCTTAAAACCTAGTGAGCTGCCTACGGAGGAAACGTTTATAGACACCATAGGCACACTCCTGACATTGTTGTCTCCCAAAAGGTAGGCATCATAACTGTGCCAACAAAACATGACAACATGCCTCCAAAGATGTCAATATTTGGCAGATTTTAAAGGCAGCTTTGTATGTTTTATTGTTGTTGAGAAAGCAATCCCAGAATGAATTGTGACAAGCTCATTAAATTAACATCCAAGATGGTGGATGATGCAAGAGAAATGTTGATTATTAATAAACATATCAGTCAATTCTGATGACAAAAATTGTTTATTATAAACTATTTCTCCTTTGCAATAACTTAAAGCTGCAATTCATAAATTTGTATTTGATTAAAAAAGAACAAAAATTAATTATTAAGAAAGTACATAAAAGATCTCTGTTTAAAACTGCCTCACCCCAATTTGCAATGGTAAATTTACAATATTAATCTATAATTTGAGCTGTCAGGTCTGATTTTACAGTAGGCTAAATGTCAGTTTGACTTTGTTCCTCAGATGCTTTTGTCCCATAGTTACAGTCGGTAAACAGAAAGAAGATTTGGCTATTTAACTGTGTGTCTGGATGCTGGTGATGTTGAAGCATTCTTCTTCCTAAGAAACGTCTTAAAGAAGATGCTTAATATGTATACTTGTCATCCATATACTTGTCATCCAGAGAGCCTGCAGTCAAAAAGGGAAAGCATCAGAGTCTATGCATGCCAAAATGAGAATAAAAACCAACAGGGCTTTTGAGAAGTGGCATCTCAGAGATTTGAAGGGATAGTGAAAGAGAGACAAAAGTTGAAGATTGCAGCTTCAACATCTTAAACATTAAACCACACACACATAAAGACACATACAGCAACATGAGGCTCAACGACAGGATCTGGTGCTTTAAAAATACCTAATGTTTGAAGATGACATGAAACTTAAATTGGGAAGAGTGTAAGAGAAAGTGAGAGTAACTGAAGAAGCTTCAGGGGGAAAAAATCAAAATAAAATAAAAATTCTTTTAACTGCTCCAGAGGGTTTGGATTCCAAAAACTTGCAATAGTGAAATTTAAATGCTAGGAAAAATACTCTTAAGACTTGCACTTAAGAATTTTTTCTGTGAACTGTTCCTTTAAGAGCATATTTTATTAAAATATGCTTGCATATCAAATCCAGACTCAACAGTCCACAGAAAAAGTTTCTCTTAAACCACACATTGAAAGCTTTTTCTGAAAGGTTTAAATATACTGTATACACTGTATTAGACTGTCTGTCTTGTGCGACTGCATTTCACTGTCAAAGAGATCCCACCACTTCCCTGTTTAGCTCTCTAATCAGCCTTTCATGAGTTGGCTGGTCACAACATCTGCTGTTTATTTTATTTTATGCAAATCAGGATTTACTCAGATGCCACAAAATTTAAATTAATGAGGCACTGGAATGTCAAAGTGTCTCCTCAGGTGGTCCACTGACCCTAATTTTTGCAGAGGAAGAACGATTGAAGTGACAGCAAAATTGCAGGGAGAATAAAAAGGTAGGAGGTCATAGGGCCTGCTGTGTGACCAATTTTTAAAAATACCTCATGATTTCAGATACATGTGTATCACAAAATATATAAAATGGGGATAGGTCTATAAATTTGTGTCTGTTGTGGTGGAGTTAGAGGCTGTTAGACATTCCTACAGACATTCTCCAAAGAGAACTCACATATACGCTCTAAATGGAGACAGCAATGAGATTAAATGGAGAACAAATAGAAACATTTGCTCAAATTTCCAGCTTCTGCTTTAACTCCTGTGACCCCAGTAATCTCATGTGTCTCCCCTTTAGAGCTTCATAAGAGATCTCAGTGTCGCTGTGCTTAGATTTGCCAAGTCAGAATATATTTGGGAAGTCTTTTGTGATTGCATGTATTACTCTGTGCTTCTATTCTTTTTGTAAATGTATTATTTTGTGGATGTGAATAATTGTTTTGTGAATTTAGTTATGCATGTATGTATCTTTGATACTATTTTGACTCTACACAAGACAGTTTAAAGACTGCATTGTGTTTAAATTTGTCAGTAAAATTTGTCAGTAAACACATTTATTTTGAAGAGCACTTACTCCAAGCACTAACACACCAACCATTGAGGATTGTGTCATTTGTGGCCCCTCAGGACAAACTCTACACCCTCAACACTTCACCTAGCAGCATCATTTAAGTTTACTGGAACATGGATAAGGGTTGTTCCAAAACACAGAAGATGACTTGTCAAGTAGCATTATCCCCCTTTTGGTTTTCAACATGAGGCCAAGCATATCTTTTAAGCGTAATTCAAAAGTAATGTAATTTTAAATAGGCTGTATTAAACAGATGATGCAAATGTTTTGATGATAGACTGGTATAAAGGCTCAGCCCAGGGCACTGCAATTTGATTTTTAAACTGCTGTGTGGTGATAAAAGGGTCTTGCCACATTAACCCTAGGATAATTTCAGCTTCTAACAGCACTGAAGTGATTTCATTGGTAAATTGGGGGTTGCTTTCAATGACTCAGATGCTTTTTCATTACTGTGAACCCTTGAGACGCTCATAGCTCCCTGAGAGCTCACACCACATATGTATAGACTCTCCATAGACTTTACATTTCATTCTGGAAGAGGTCATTCTAGTCCTTTGTATAGGCTTTGGTTTATCAGGCCCGGTTGCCATGAGAACTGTTGCCATGTTAATCTTTCAGCCAATAAATGATGTCTCATAGGCATTAACAAATATGCAACTATGCTGTATGGGTCAATGGCAAACAGAGATAAGATGGTATGAATAATGCTAATGACGCTGTTGTCTAGAAGTTCCGGATTCTGGGGCCGGTGACAACAAAGGGCTTGGTGACCAGGGCAGTTTGCTTCATCCAGGAGTAAGCAGTATCTGCAGAGATGGGCTGATCATAACAGGCTTAGCTGTGTGATTACCCAGCAGGCTTCAATTACCACAGGTGGCAGCAATGTTGAGCACCAGCTCTCTTTACCACACCATTGTTTACACAGGGGACAGCTGTGTATGTGTTTGGAGAGTGAATATATTACAACTGGGTTATACATAACACCTAAAGAGAAACATCTAACCTTTTAATTTTTCTCTTATAGATTAGGACATTATAATGCAAATTGTTCATAATGTAAACATTGGTATGTCAATGAGTTATTAAAACTAAATTTATACTAGACTATGCTTGCAAATGAACAGTGTTTTAGGTAAGCTTAAATTTTAGCTAGTAATTTTTTTTTAGTTGGCTGGAAACAAGAATTTTCAGAAGTGTGACATTTGTCTGCCAGTCATAGTCACTGTACAGTATAGAAAAACACCAATTTTCAGGCAAGGCTGGAGGGTAAAGTACAACTAACCCCCAACCTAACGCTGAGGATATCATATGACATGTGCAAATATGATGTCATTGTTGACTGTGGTACGTGAGAAACTGCTGATTCCAGTTTACATAAATGGAGATTTACTCATTTTATTTTTAAAAAGTATGAAGTTTACAAAAACAAACTGCTCACATAAGGCTGGATTTATCTACAAAACACTGCAAGCCCTGTAATGACAATAAATCAAAGACAAAAGCTAATTCTGCATTCAAGAAACAAATCAATTGAGAGCATTATGCAAGCACAGTATTGTAAAACATTCCTATCAAATGTCAAACATCAATAGAATGTCAGTTCTCTGCTCGCTGAAACAAACATGCATCTAATGCGATTGATGATCTTATATTAATATGGTTGGATCTGATATCAATGAAATACAGCTTTTGAAATGCTTTAATGTATTTATTACAGTGCTAATGAGACTCATCCTGTAAGAAGTATGGTTATATCCAGGATATTGTTTGCTCTGGGCTCAGATACAGAATAATATCTAACATAAGGATTATTGCAGCTCATGACTGAAGACGTTTTTCAAATAAAATATATTTATTCCCCTAAATACAAATTACAAGGACTTCATGTACCAGCTTACAAGCTGTAGGTTTTCCCACAGTCATTTACTCAAAAATAAGAGGATGCATGCAGATCAGTGGATGTCAGCATGGTCTGCTAAAGTCATGGTCAAAATATGACCCTAGGTCAGTTCAACTCGCCTGATAAGATGGTTATGTCATCTGAGCTTTTTCACAACCACTTCAAAAAGTAAAAAAAAAAACTGCAATGGTTTAGTAAAACCAAAAACAACACTTATATGCAATGAATTTATATATGTATGCATTATCCCAAACATCATGCTCAATGAGTTTATAATAAAAGCAGTTTTAGGGAAGGGAAATAGCATAAAAGTCATTTTGTGACTTTATAAGAGCAGAATTACAATAGTCCATATCACTGCTCTTACACATAACAGTTATGTATTAAATGATGTAGGGCACACACAGGACAGGTCACTGTGGTTTCCGGGGCTGGGCAGCGATGTAGAGAGCCATTAAACAGTAGAGGGTTCCACCAATGGTCAATCCCATTGTGGTCCTATAAAGCATTTTGTCCATAACTCCACGCTTCAGGTGAACTGGTGCTCCATCAACTTTCTGTAAGAAGTCATATAATTACCACAATACATTATTAAAAAACTAAGCTGAATTTTCTGTCAAACTTTCTACATTTCCTCACATCAAATGTATCTTATAATTCGTTTCACAATTAGGCCTGAGTACAAAAATGTTTTGTTAATCTGAGCTGCTAAAGTTAAGGTTACTAAGACAAGCTCAACACTGACAGCTAATGTCACTGTTACGCAAATGTTACTTACCTGGAAGATTTTCTGCAGCTCAGGGACTTTGTTCATTCCCATGTAGTGGACTGTTGGTCCTGCCTCAGAAACCACCTTGGTTGGTACAGCAAAGACCATTGGTGGGGTCTGAGAAGGCACTGTGGGCCTCAGCCCCTGCCAAAACAAATAACATCAGTCATGTGCACTTAAAAAAATACTTTTTGTGTGAACTATCTCCTCACCCTCTGGGCTGCCAAAATGCATGTAACAAAATAACAAAGCTAGGCCCCCAAAGCCCCCAGGACGGGGATAGAAGAATAGTTTATTGGTAAAACACATAACTGCACGAGGGTAAATAAATAATAGAATTTGCACTTTGACAAAACTATGCCTTTGTGTAGCTAAGCGTTGATTAACAAGCCAAGGTCATAGGCGAGACTGAAAGCCAGAGATGCAAAAAAGCCGATGGCAAAATGTTAGTAAATGTCAAAAATCAAATGTCAGAATTTCAAAAAAAGAAACAGTCCTGCTTGTTCTAAATAAATTTAACCAATGTCAAACTAGCTTTCTTAATGTAAAACAGCCTTCTTTTATTTTACTTCACTTAATAAAAACAACGATCGACCGCGTTGTTTTATAAACACAACCCCGGAGGAAAAAAAACAATAAGTGCATAATTTAAAGAAATGAATTGTGAAATAAATCCAAGTTCCTACAGTGAGCTAGACTAAAAGCTTTTTCTGTGAAGGTCACTCGTGATATATTGCTTCTCATAATAAAAATAACCAAATTGACATTGACTACCTGCGGGCTGTAAGCAGACGCTGATGTTGCTCCCGTTAATTTTCCAGTGACTCCGCTAACTTTATAATACATTTTAGTCAAGAATACAGCGATCTTCACCGCAGACCAGGTTCACGTCCCACCACCTGCGTATAAAGCTGGGGAAAAGAGGACCCCGTCAGAAATGACGTACGGCTAGTAGACCGTTTCTTGCCTGATTGAAAATATCAAACCTGTCGTTCAGTGTTAAGTTATTTATTTACATATCGCCAAAAGAATATAACACAAAGGACAATGTAAGTACGATATTAATATAACATCTGCACATTTAAAAAATCATTTTAAAGAAATCACAGGCTCACAGTCCTAACACTTAACTAAGGTTAACTAAAACATAATTAACCAATTTTTTCCAGTGCCATGACAATCGGTCTACTGTGTTGTTGCATTATGCAGCTTTGTATGCTGTTTTGTAAATGTTTGATTATTAATGTGTTATTATAAAAACACCCACAATAGTTGCTTATGTAATCTGTATTTATTTTTTAATTATTAATTATTTTTCACGAGTTTAGTGAAGACCTGCTTTAGCTAATGCAGGGACATATTCCACTTTATTTAAAATAGACTTTTTGTTTAAAAAAAGACATTGCTAACAACATATTGTCAATAATAAAACACTTTAAAACATATTTCAGTACTGTTCTACACTAAATTATGGGTTATAAATATCCCTACCAAAAGCTCAAGCCATTTAATAATAAGCCCAAGACATTATGTAATTGATACACAATATTGTTACATCCCTATAAATCTAAAAAAATAAATAAATAAAAAGTACTAACAGGCCCATAAAAAGCAACACAGTGAAAGTTTCAGATATCTGTGAACAGTGTGAGATAGGAATTTTCCAACAAATAGCGTAAAATATAACATAAAAGCAGTTACATGTTTTAGTAGGAGGTCCTTTGCTGCTTCAGAAAGGGGAACTAAATACATCGAAAGAAGCAGTAGGTTAAAAGTCTGTTACGACGCATTGACTGGTAGCTTGCAACCACAGTCTGCAATTAAATTCAGGGATTTTACTTATTTGCCCTTATGCATTAATTAATAGGTGTTGTGTGTGACTGTGTGTGCATGTGAGCCAAGAGAGTTTGTGTCTGAGAAAATTTCCCATCATGAGATCTTCAGGTTCATTTAATTAGGAAGCAGGAAAGTTTTTGCAAATTTTGGTTCGACACATTTTGCTTCCTGTAACCCAAAAGGGAATGCATCTATTTTCAATCACACAACCCTCCAATCATAAATTCACAAAACGTCTGTGCTGTAGTCAGTGGCTGCTGGGTCATATGAAAACTGTTGTGAAGATTATGAATAAAGTTGATTAATGACAAGGTGGTAATTGTAGAAAAGACATAGAGGGGATTATATTTGGAAAAGTTGATTTTTCCTGGGAGTGTGGTTTAGAAAGATTTGATAAAGTTACTTTGGTCTTTTGACTCATGATCTTGTGTGCAATAAGACCTGAAAACTTTAAAAAAGAAAACAATACAATTTTAATAAAATATAAAACTTTACAATTTAAAACTTCAATTATTGTATATATATATATATATATATATATATGGACAATAAAATAACAATGTAGTAAAACATAATCAACAAGAAAGGGTGATATAAGGGTGATACTTAGTTTTATTCATTAGGATAAAACATTTACTGGATCAAAAAAACTAGGCACTACATACCAGAATAGAGCAATGTGTTGGAGGGAGGGGTTGAAAAAGTAAGAGACAGTTGTGATGTCAACTAAAATAGACAACTGTGGTAGTTGATAAGCATGCGATTACATTATGATGAAAGATTTTATTGTACAAATACATTTGTTTTGAGATTAACCCAAACAGTTGATTAAACATACACTTATAAAAATATAAAGGGTCATTTTTAAGTTGCTATGGACATGTTTTCTTAAAGTTTAGATAGTAAGTCATCTGTATTTACAGTAGGCAGTGCATAATATTTTTGTACTTTTTCAGGTTTTCAGAATCCTCCCATGACACAATTTAAAGGGTCTGTCTAAGAGCATTATGAAACATCAGAGCCACAACAAGATAGAGACAGCAGTGGGTCAGGGAGAAGTGGGTGCCATGGGTGACTCCGTGGCAGGAGAAAGAACCTTGAGGTGGTTGTGTTACGAAAGCGCTCCACAACTTTCTATGGCCTACAGAGAGTTATATGTGAAACCCAACTGATGTGCACAAGCCTTAAGGCTTTTCTCTCTCCATATTAAATACAGGCAGGGCAGTAAGGAAATTCACAGGTAGAGGATTCTGGGAAAACCCTACATGCTCTACCTGGTGCCATCCAGAGCACCCAACTCTCCATGACAGCACTCTCTCTCCAT
Source organism: Botia almorhae (assembly GCA_036877575.1). Taxonomy (NCBI): domain Eukaryota; kingdom Metazoa; phylum Chordata; class Actinopteri; order Cypriniformes; family Botiidae; genus Botia; species Botia almorhae. Next base: position 7,786 of record JAZGTJ010010126.1, on the reverse strand, counting down.
GGCCCGTTATGTTCCGCTCTACAGCGTCTGCATGTGCTGCCCACACAACTCACTCCATCCTTGTTATTCTCTCTTTTTCCCCCTTGTTCTTGCTTTTTCTCTCCCACTACCTCTGGTGGTTTGCTGTCACACTGAATTGGGTTCTACACAACAATTTAGCCTGGAAAGAGTGCTGCGTAACTGAAACCGATTGAAAGTGATTGAAATTCATGTTTTGTAATCTATTGTCAGTCATCAGTGATTTTCTTGATTATAGCTGTCTAAAAAGGCTAAAAAGTGGCTCTGTTGCCCTCAATATGTTAAATGCTAAAAAATAATTCAGTTTTAAACTTCATTGCTTAATAAATAAAGGCATCATCAAAGAGAAAGGTTCCTGGGTGACAAGATGATTGAATTATTTCTCTCCTATATGCTTGCCAACACTGTGGGAAGTGGCATTCAGAAGCTAAATCCTTTGGCGGAATGCCACGTGTTCTGGTAATACACATATCTGCAAGACTGAGTGAGAGGTTGTTCAGCCATGATGAAAAATCTTTTTAAGGCCTTGAATTGACAGCAGAAAGCTGCCCTCCAGCAGTGTGTACCTGTCAAGGACATCTGGCCTCTATATTAGTGTCACCATAGTAGCCTCCTCCAATCCCTTGAGTAACAGATACAGCACATACTGAACTTAGCAGCTCTGTTCTGGAGGTGATTGTGGCAGATGGAAATGCCCCACAAAATGGTACCACTGGCTACCAAAAAGTAGTTTGGTTATTTGTAATCACCAATTCTAGAGAAAGATTGACCAGGCAGACCTCAGTCAGTTGAGAAACTCAGCAGACAGGCTTCTCTGCTGAGCACAGCGAGCAGAGCGAAACTTTAGTTCATGGTAGCACTGCACAAAGCTGTGGTAGATGAAAGTGATCGGAAGTGCCAGAAGCACTATACCGCTCACAACACACAGGCCACCAAGCACACGTCCCGGCACAGTGATGGGGTACATGTCTCCATATCCGACAGTCGTCATGGAGATAATAACCCACCAGCAGGCGGCAGGAATGCTAGCATATTCCTCGTTCCCAGACTCCAGATCCAGGCCGTGCTCCAGAAGCTGCGCCAGCGCACCGAATATGGCCATGGCTACGCAAATGAAGACCAGAAGCATGACCATCTCGCGGTAGCAGCGCCTCAGTGTCAGACCCAACGTCTGGAGGCCCAGGAAATGACGTGCTAGCTTGATGACCCAAAAGATTCGCATCATGCGCAGGACACGTAACGTCACGCCAGCCCTCTGCAGCTGAGAGTTCTCGCCTGTGAGAACCGTCATGGTGACAGAGATGTAATAGGGTGTGATGGCCAGAAGATCTATGATGTTTAGTGGACGTCGCACAAACTCGCACTTGTCTCGTGACACAATGAAGCGCACAATGCACTCTGCTGTAAACCAGCCGATGCAGACCGCTTCGATAATCCTGAGAAGATGCACAGTGAGGAGGGGAAGAAAACAAAGAGCGTTTGAGAGAGACACAGGACTAATGTGAAGAGGAGTATTTCGATCCATTTCAGATTCATTAACTAAATAAAATTAATACAGGTGTTTTCCACCACTTTGTGATCATTCAAAGCCATTTTAAAGCTTTTACTTAGTCTTAATGTAAACTTTTATCAGATGTTAAGTGCTTTTATGTATTGCTTTTTTTACTCACAGTCCCTTTGATAAGATGACTGAAATTTTCCCAAACAACAAATTGTAATGTTAACCAAAAGCCAGCACTCACTAGAGGAATAAGTGGTGAACACCAAAACTCGGATTATGCTTACAGAGGAGCTTTACAATGGCTTAGAATGAAAGATGAATTAATGAAACTATATTAGCAAAATAATCAACCATTTTTAAATGCTTCCTGATCCAAATAATCATTCCTTAATTAAATACTTAATTTTAATTAATTGAAACAAGCGCACAGGTAATGCATATTTTTCAATGAGAAGTTTTAAAGCATTTTGAGATGTACTCCGCTACGTAATCCATGCAGCCACTTGGAATCCCATAAGGCCTAGCAACCCCATTCACTGTGCGATGCCATTGTATTGATCACAGAATTGTGTTCCAGTTAGAGTCTAATGATGACTGGGAATAACTGAAGGAAGCCAGTCAGGAAAATGGATTAAAGCTTATTGGCAGAATGCCAGTAATCATTAGTGATTTGCACAGAGCCAATATTAACAGGATTCTGTTTCAGTACAGAGGTGAACTAAAGAGATGTCAATGCTTACTGCCTTGATCTGTTTCGGCATTTTATTTAAAGGGTTGCTGGGTCTTAGAGGGTTGGCCAAGAAAATAAATATAAAGGCAATTCATTCCAGTTCAGAGCTCAGTTATTAAAAATCAACAACAGACAGGATTGATGCTGGATTAGAATTTGTGAGCTGAGTATGCCGAGAAAAGACTGGTGCAGCATTTAAAGATTTCATAAAGGAACAGATAGCAATGTTTTTTTGTGTTATTTATTTTATCTGAAAGAATGTTGTTTAACCACTTGACAAACTGGATACATATACGGGTACCATGTTCTGATGTTCTTGCATATTCAGATGTTGTCATTTATCAACATCTGTCACACTAAAGCGACTAGTGTAACCTATTTTTGTTTTTCTGTCTGCTATCTTCTGGTAAAACCCCCAAATAGATGTCTAAAATGTCCCATTGTAAATCTGGACTGAAAACCTAATGCAACATGATTTTATATATGTTTGCTTCAACACTGCTTTACTGACAGAAGTCAACTCTGAGCTGGAATACTGAGAAAGCATAACAGAGGAAAAATGGTTTGAAAGTTCTCTGCAAAGACATACTAATCACTTATATTGGTGATGGTGTGTTTGCTTAAAAAAACAAACCTGATCTTTCAATAACATAGACCATGTTAAGTCAATATACATAACACACACTATGGGAGTTTGCTCCTCAGGTACCAGTACCTTCAGAACAGTCCACGTGGCAGTTATGAATACGGAACAGACAAACACAGAGGTTAAAAGGATATAAAAAATCTGTTATAATGTTAATAATAATATAAAGTTAATAAACTGTTATTAAACATAATATGTTTTTATCATTTCCTATTTGCATTATGATTTTCATTCGTGATTTTTTAAAACGGTTCAGTGCGGTCTTAAAGGGAATTAGTATTCCTTTGCAAATAAATAGTTCCAGTCTACTTAAGTCATTAAGTGTTACAAACCATTAAGTGTTACAAACCAGTCGTTAAAATGCATTGTTTTGTTGTGCAAAATGAGCCACTTTATAGAAATATGATCTATTCCTTAATAAAATCCATAGAAATGTACAGCTGGCTCTCAACATTTACTAAAAACCTTGGACAGAGACAGCACTACCTCGTTTGTGCGCTCGTGCACCCTTAAACCCTAACCTCGTTTTCTAAATTAAGTTCAACTTATATGCGCACACAGTTACCTTTGGAAATCATTGTCGTGTATGTAACGCTTCATTACGTATTCTTACAGTCAGGGAAAACAGAGGATCCCTTTACTTCGTGATTCACAATTGGGCTATTTGTTCACTAGATTATTAAACTTTATGGCGTGATTTCATGCTGAAAGATAAAAGACAAACATTTAAGAAATGTGACATAGCATGACAATATACACACGACGCAGAGGACTAGACAAGGGTGGCTGGATATCATGTATTTTATTTTTAAATGAACGAGTTTTGTTTAAACAGCTGGACGAACTCAACGGAATGGAACAGAACGCAACGAAGTTTAGTTGTTTACACGCCACTCCAAAAGAGTAAAGCTCGCAGCGCAAGACAGTTCAAGAGCTAAACGATGCAAAAGCCAAAGACGGCGATCCGACGCAGGTGTAAAACAATAAAACATAGTTGCCGAAAAGCAGGGACACATTTACATTCGACGTCTTTGTTTTCCGCAGCAGTTTTTTTAATTAATCGCCTAAATACACGCGCTTATACGGTCGTCTTCTTGCTTACTGAAAACTGCGTCTCCAACTTTTAAATATTTCTACGGAGCCAAGCGTTCTGTTCTTTTCCGCTGTGCAGCGTCTATTTTCACCTAAAAAACGTTCCCACGAAAGTGTAAAGCTCACATTAAATAAATGTGACACAAAGTAAGTTTAGTCAAGAAAAAAAGACATAAATACCCGGATGGATGCTCTAAAGAGTCTCTGTACCTGTGCTCTTCTACTACGTTGCTTTCGGCAGTTTTCCAGTCGGGAAGAGTGCTTGCGCAAAGTATTACCATGGACACAATGACAAAAATGACCGACACCGACGCCAGTATTTGCGCGGCGAGAGAGGAGGTTGGCTCCTCGAAAGTCCTGCGCATCCGCTCCAGCCACTTTGAGTCCCGTTGCGCGTCCGTCCGGTTTAACGCCTCATCCGTCGGCATAAATTCATCATTTGTTTTGTGGTCCTCTTCGGTAAAGTGAGTGTATGTGTCGGACATGCGGTCGTCAAGTCTCCGCTGGCAACAAAACTCCATATGAGAGGTTTCCAAGCCCCAGTAGATCATTTCGTTATAAAATGACAGCTCGCACATATGCGGGACGAAGCGCAATTTTCCGTACTTCACGTACAACATGATGAAGCCAAACGCTTCTGAGTGTCTGTCAAAAAAGAACTCGTTTCTTTCTCGGTCGTAATCATCGCACACTTCCAGCACTTCACTCTCCGAGGCGCAACTGTGGAGACGACTTACTCTCCTCAAAGGGAAATCCTTGATTACGTCCTTTGGAAAGGCATACTTTGTGCCACCCACGTTTATAATACAAACGCTTTTACCAAACTTCATTTTTGCTAACTTCTAATATATAGAGTGCAGAACAAAGTCATTTTCAACGAGCTGCGTCAAATACCCCCCAGCTTTTAAGATTGCAAATACATTCAAAGTTGACGTCTTCCCTTTCTTCAAGTACAGCTTCTAGTATCCACCACGCGGCGTGGGAGAGAGCACGCGATAACGCCGTCTCTTTTGGCATCTTTTGCTTGGATAAAACTTGGGCGACCGCGGTGCGCTTGTACCCGTTCGGCGGCTCTAACGCCGAGCGCTCGGCTCCACTTACTAGGCATCGCACTTGATCACGAGGGTACTTTGGTTTCTGCTGTACACCGACGCCCAACCTGAGAGTGAACCACTGGCTGCTATGTCACGTGTGCGCGCAGGCACACTCAAGCGCGCGTGCACATACGCGAGTACTCAGATCTCTGCTCTTGATGTTGATTTGTCTAACAACAGATTTTAAGCACATTTTAGTCATCATTCAAACATTCCTATTTCATATTAACAAACCAAATCTATCTAAACTAGTTAGATATTATAAGTCCTAGCTGTTGTGATATACTAATGTCTATGACTAATGTAATAGACTAATGTCTTTGAGGTTGCACGTTGAATAAAATATGCATGCATATTTTATAAAATAAAGCAAAACATTGGCAGATTTTTTGGACGCTATTTGGTGTTTCTTGCAGGTGGAAGCCTTTAGGCACCCTTTTAAAGACACCGTGTACGTAGAATTATATTTATAGAACGTATTTAAGTTTTATAGAACTTATTTAACAATATTTAAGTGTCTGAGTAAACCCAGATGATGCCTCAAGTTTCATTATTATTTTTACAGACAGACAGATAGATGCTTTGATAGATAAACAGAAAAGGTAGATAGGTGAAAAGACGTACAAAGTAATGTTAAAATAAAAACCATCACCGCTTGAGGGCGCCTTCTCTCTTTGATCTTTGATTTGGTCTACTGTTTACATTTTAACGACATTCATTCCAACAGGTTTCAGACCCGCATATACAATAGATTAGCCCTCAAACAGTTGACTATTCTGATATAGACATCATATTATGAACTATGTGCAAGACACTATAATCAATTTCAATGTGATGATTAAAGACCTATAATTACAGCTCCTGCCATGGGCTTTAATTACCCATGGCAAATAGAAAGTCCTGATTATAAATCTACTTTATTTAAAAAGCGATTTAGTGCCAGAGATCTCTGAAAAACAGGTATGCATTGGGGTTCTTTGAGCCAGTCTCTTGTATTGAAGGACCTCATATAGACAGATTTAAGCATTATAAAACCAGCAGCTGCTCTGGCAGAAAAAATAAGACCATAATATTGTTTTGTTTTACCATTCAAATTCAGGCAATCAGACAACCTGTAATAAAGACAATAAACATGTCTAAGCGATATATAACACATTTTATATAAATCGCATATGCAAGAACAAATGAGATGCCTTTTATATCTTACAGACAAACAAGGACGTATTGAAACCATGCTCTTAAAACGGTGTGATTCTTCATGAGCTTCTTATAGGGTTGTTCTCTTGACCTGTGTTGTGTTCACATTGCACTTTGTTTTGGTCAAGAACCCCTTCGTTATAAAGAGACCCTTTGACTGACATACACTTGCCATATATATGAGCATTATGCTTCAACAACCAAGCAGACTGTTGGTGGTGGGCATGTTTGGGCTGATATTAATATGAGATTTACCACAGATTCACAATGTTAGAAATAACTAAACATCAGTGCAATATATAAGCATATAAGTCTAATGCATCTGCCCTTAATAAAATCTCTTATTATTTTTAAGTTCTGTTTTTTTTAACTAGCTGATCTAAAACATATCCAAGAAATCTGCTAATTAAATTCAGCCACTTTTGTTCTGCAGCCAGTAATTCTTTTTGAGTTGTAAATGCCATGGGCATTTAACTCTGGAGTCACAGGAAAATGATGACATGACAGCTTTGATTGGCTGATGGTTCCACATGTACATGTGCCACGCCCTTCACTAGCGGCTGTCCTGTGCTGTCAGGTCAAAAGCAGCGGGCCAGAAAAAAAAGTTTAATTTTACAGCGAGCCCTGTAAAATTCTGGCACTGATAAAAACATCTACTATAATTTAATAAAATGTTTGTGATTTATATGTTGATTACAAAAATGGGATGCTGTCAGAATACATGCCTCTTTTTATTGAAGCTAAATGGAGGCAGATGGATTAGTTATGGCCACTACCAACAGAGGTTAACTGAAGCATGCTAACTAGCTAAACATTCACCCATTAGTTGAAGTAGCATTTGAGTTTGTTTTAAAAAGAAGGAACAGACACAAAGAGGAAGTTCTTGGATAGTTTTGTAAACTTGTAGAACAAAATGTGCAAAAGTATTACAGAATCCTGTTCTGTGACGTTATGGAAGTTCTGTATGATTACGTAAGAATAATTAAAAACAGATATTTTATAAATACATTAAAGATCACATGACACCTGGCCGTGTTCATTGATTCAAATATCAGGTATAATGAACAAAGAAGTAATTTTCATTCTCATCTGACTGCTTTTATTAAATGTTTGTTGATTTCCTCTTAGGCAATAATGCTGATATACTTAATTATCATTATCAAGCTTTTGTTGAGGTTTGAGTAGCTTGGCACACTCTAACTGGTCTTTATAGACTGCTCACGGCATGTATTCAAATAAATTAAATCATTAATATTCCAGTCTATTTCACCCTCAAATACATCAGCGCTTGATGAAAGCTCTTTGTAATTATTCATACTGAGTTTTGAAATAAACATCCAAAAAGCAGAGGTTGCACAACACAGTGGGGAAACTTCCTGTTAGTCTCTACTGTCCATCAGAGCTACTCTTAAGCCGTTTCTCAATATGCGTTCTTGTCTGTACTTGTGTTCTTGTGGACTTGTGAAACGTCATCGGTCGTCGCCCAAGTACCGTTCCAATTCAGAGTT
>JAZGTJ010010125.1:0-18489 GCA_036877575.1 Botia almorhae | reverse complement strand
TGCTGGAGATGTTAATGAGAAGTCAGTGGGTAACTGAGAAGAGGGATTACAAACATCTACATGCTATTAATGTTAGACTCAAATTATAACAATCTTTCCCAAACGAATAATTAATTATGTCAATTACTTTAGTGATGCAGCCTCACTTTCTTTAACATCTCGGTGCATCAGACAGCCCCCAAACAGTAGAAATCTGACCTATTTATTAAAAAGCAACGAAATAACACAGTCAGTGCTTATATATTTTCTTTCTGCAAGATTTCCCACTGAAAAATGCTTTTTAAAAATTGGGACATAAATTTAATACATGCCTTCTTACAGAACATACAGCACAGACACAAGCATAAAAAACAAGCACCTGTCTGTCCATGTAACGAAACAAACCTATCAAATAATTCAATGTGCTGTGTATAAACGCTGCATGTGTAAAACATTGCTGATCACAGATTAAACGATTTGGTAAAGTAGAACCCACGTCTCTACTGTCAAAGTCGAGCACTACAAACATGCCACATATCCCGCGATGCTCAGGGTCATGTCATTACATCAGGCCATATGTGTAGCGTGCACGGATGTTCACTGCCCTCTAGAGCACTGGAGAGTTTTAGTAGTTTACATATACATAAATTACATACTTATTTACAAGTATTACATAATTTTGTTGTATTGTTTAATTGTATTAAGATCATTTCAATTAAAATATTATTTAACTTGTACCTGTCTGAGGAAAATAAATAACAAAATATTTCAGATTTATATCAGTTATAAAGATTTTTTCGATCAACACCTTAGAAAAAATGCAAGTTGAGAAATTGTAGGTGAATTTTTTTCTCTACATGATAACAGAATGGCACTAGAAGGCACTGATGTTCATATGGATAACCTCAAACAACTTGGAATCAAGAAAAAACTAATCTGTTTATTCAGATTAAAAACATAATTTGTCACACCACAGAAAAACATCTTTCCAGTCACTTACATATTTCCAGTCACTTACTTATTTAACATAACAGTGTTTGTAGAAATGTATCTGCTTTATTAATTCCAAGTATTATAGTTCATACACCTTTTACAAAGTAACAGATTCATTGCTGATTGACATCATTAATTGCTGATTCTTAACTGCAAACATGAAGATCAGAAAAATACTGATAAATACCTGAAAAGCTTTACCTTACTGAAGCTTATATATTATAAATATTGTCATTCAATTCCATCCATTCACAACATTCTACAAGCAACTGGCTTATATATGGTTGCTTCAAGTTACAGACTTATGATGATTTCAGTATGATTTCCATTCAATACATACTAAATATTCTCCATACATTGTAGTAAATGTCTGCATACATGCATGGTCTTTACAGTAAATTGACCTGTGATACACTGTTACGCTTTTGGACAAAAAATTTTATATTTTACCCATACATGCCAACTGTATTGCAGTCAGTACTGGCTAACAATCTCAAAGAGTTGCGTATCATGGACTCCACACATCATCGCACACACTGTGTATCTTAGTAGAAGATGTGCTGTTGCTTTGTTGATTGCATTCATAAAGGCAAGTTGGTTGATCATAATAGCAGCTTCATAATAATTAGTGCAACCACAACCATTGTCCTGATTGTACATATATATTCATGCCTCTTAATCACCTGATTATTTAGAAAGAGTGTCTATAATATAATTCTTCATATTTGAATATACAAGTTAAGAAAAACAAATATGTCATTAACAAAACAACTGGCTTTTCTATCTACAAATAATGATGTCACTGAATTACAGCAGTAAGACTTCACAGATATTTGACAACTGCTCTCCAGCATCAGGTTGGACATGAGATGGAAGGTTTGTGCGCTGATGTGTTTAGTTCCATCTCCATCCGTCAGTCTGTTTTTCTATTCTGCATCTCAGTTCCTGCATTTCTTGACCAGGCAGAATGAAGGACTTTTAGACATCCACGAATGATCCTGCGCATCCACATGATGTTCATGATGTCCAGTGACACGCTGGAAATAACCCAGGCACAGCGGCTCCCCAGAGGTAACCGGTAGAAGTCATCCGTGCCGAAGACAGAGTACATATGGCTGTAATACATTGGAATGACTGCAATCCTCACCAAGAAGAACATAGATGCCATGGCAACACCATTAACCAGACTTGGTTTGGAAAGTTTGTGATAACCCAACATTTGAAAAAACCAGCTGCAACAATAAGAACAAACCAAATTAAGCTACATTTGTTGTGGAAAAGACCAGTATAAAACAGCTTGGATCACCATGTAATTCATCAGCAGGATTGTATGTGTTTATTATAGAAATGTTACTATATATATATATATATATATATAATTGACTATATAATATTTTTTTAATACTTACCGCTGATTCACAAAGGGGGTGGAGAATTCTGAGAGCAGACGGAAATTAGCAAAGTAAGGCAATATCCCTTGACTCTATAAGAAAAAACAAGACCAGCAAAATGACCTTGAAAATCTTGAAAGAGTACATTTAAATCAGACCAACTGAACACAAGACTCATTTTGAACTCACTAGCACATAGTAGTATGCATAAAGAGCAGCAAGGTGGTGTAAGACAAAATATTTCTCTCCGATTGACTCCCATGACGTAAACATGAGCAAGAGATCTGAAAGAGCAACAGAACGACATCTTTATTGATAACTTTTACTCACAGAATTCAGTAAAAATGTCTGATGTATTGCTCTGCTCACCTGAGATGAGGTAACCTGTAGTAACAGCCACGTTTAGCTTAACCAGTGTGGCATCTCCCCTGTGTAAGGGTTACAAATTAAAGGTTAAAGAAGAAATTAAAGAAGAAATACCCTTTTTTTACAGCTGACGTGTGTAGCTTCTGTGCTACGATTGTTAGCAAATAAAACTGCAAAAACAGTGGTCAAACAGGTTTCCCTTTCATTTTCGGCATTTAGTTCATTAAATAATTTAACCATTAGTTAGTGTTGCTCTGTGAAGCTAATTAAGTAGATGCTCAAGTCACAGTGTTTACAATTACTGGAGAAATCAACCGATAAACAGCTTGCTTTATTTTAACATGGTAAAAAAAATAACACTTCAGCTTTACATATATTCTCTATACTGTTATGATGATTTTAAGTTTTTGTCTTTTAGTGCACACTTTGCTTTTAGCTTGTAAGAGTTCAAGTTGTTCTGTAACATCAGTAATGGACTGCATCTTTAGATCCTCACCAGACCGGGTCTTTCTGGATCGCTTCATCAAATATATATATGTAGAGACAGAACAGCCCCACAACCAAGGCATGGATTGTAGAGACAGCCCTAAATGAAAGGAAAAACCAGAGAAAGGCATGTCAACAAAGATCTTCAAGAACAAGCATGGTGCATAGGAACAGGCAAACAGTGCATAATAAATACTACATGCTTTTAGAAGATGAGAGTGACACCTGGAGTTCCATTCTGTCCTTTGTGTGAGGCTAAGGCTGAGAAAACCTTTGCAGAGGTGCTGAGAAACCCAAGGGCTACCTCTGTGGAACATCCACTGGAAGCCTAGAAAGCTCACTGTTACAACCACCAGCACCTGAAGGCTGAGAGGCTCCATGCCTACTGAGCCCTGGAGAAGAAATGAGAGAGGGAGTGAGAGAGAGAGAGAGAGAGAGCGAGAGAGAGAGCAACAAATCATTAAGTCTTTCAATTTGAAATTCCCATTTCAACTAAGCACATAATCACCTCCCTGCTCTGAAGCACTCTTTACCAAAATAAAGTGTATCTCACTTCGGACCAGTTGCGAGCACAAAAGCTCCAGTCATCACCTGTGTTGCCGCAGTACCTCTCTACTGCCAAATCGCCAGTGTACAGAACCATTTGCATATGTGCTGACACAGCCGCACAGCCATCCAGAGGTCAGCCGACTCAAACGCGTCTCGGATTGCTTTATCTGTGATTTATAGAGGCACGCATGGATGAAATACATCCGAGTACAGTGTTGAATAGGAAGCGGATGATTGAGTGGGTTTGTGTTGCATATACAAACTTCCATCCAGCTGAGCAAATAATGCTTAAGAACAGGAGAGTATTTACATAATGTGTTACGTACATTTCAGCAGTATGAACACCAATTGAAGTGAAACAGCAGAAAATCAATGAATGTGATCAATGTAGCATTGTCCTGCTCCACAGAGATGGGACCACTCCCCTACTTTGCCCTCATACCCTTGACAAAGGAATCAAGCTTCAATGTGTATGGTATCTGATATCCAGCAGCTTGGTAGGAAGTCAAGCCGGCATGACCTTGTCACTGAATCTGAATTCTACTGAATCAGTTATTATCACTAGTACTGACAAACTGAGAAATGCTCCAGCAATGAATGTGATACATTTAAAACAATGTTTTTTAATAAACAGTTTACAGTAAACAAAACTAACACAGAAACATGCGGCATACCTGGTGACTTTCAAATGGTTGCATGCTTCGTTAGGAAACAAAATACAACAAAATATGACATTTACATTACGTATTAGACTTACCCTGTCCATTATGAAAGAGCCATGCTGAACTGTCCATGGAGAGTACGCATGAATGCAGCTGAGCACAAGAAATGAATGCAGAATTCAGGAGAATACAAGGGATCTGTAAAACCTAAGCGCTCAACTTAGGTATGCTTACGACTCTGAGGAAAAGACTGGTAATGCTAATTCACACCCTCTCTCTCCCTCTTCCTGCACTCTCCATATTCACACAGTGTGCTTTCTCCTGCATGCAGTTGTCCAATTTTATACCTTTGAATCCTAAATTAACACCATTGCATAGATGAACCACTAGATGGAGTGAGACCTCCAAATGACGGAAATCAACACATAAACAGTTAAGTTTTATTTTCTATGGTAACCAATGAAGTACAGTCCAGAGGCATACAGCTTATGTTTTATGGGGGCGGATTGTTGGTTCTGTCCAAACAATGAACATTGTACATCTAGCACAGGCAGCACTTTCTCAATTTCCTGACTCCCAATCCTTTCCTAAATATTAACCAGGGCTGAGTCTAACCTATCCAAACAAACTCAATCTTAACCTGAACTCTCACCAAGAGTAGTACTACAACAGAGCAGTATTCCAGTATTTGGAGCAGTAAATGTCAGTGGAATGCTTGCCTTAATCTAAGGGCAGTTACAGTCCTGCCCTGCAGCTTCAGGTAATAATGTCCCACCCCCTTCCAAAGCACTGTTGTTGTTGTTGTTGAGCCTGTCTGCATGTTGTGCTCCAGGGATGAAACAACAAGGCATTCCTGTTTGATGAACCGTTCACCATTACAGATTTATGAGAAAATGTAACATTTAAGGGACTAATTTTGAAGGTGCAGTCTATACTTTTTGTGCTAGACAATATACTGTTGTATATATTGTATATACTGTTGCTAGTCAATGGCTTATGGACCTTACAGATGCCATTGTACAAACGTGCTTTTACAATTAACTGTGACTAGTTTATTCCACAAGTGACAGTGTCTAAAAACAGGTGAGTTACAGAGATAAAGTTGTATTTGGCTGGTCAATGGGATTTCAATATGTCACCCCTCATGAGGTGACCCGCTTCATGGAGAATAAAATGCTTTTCTTGATGTCGTGTGGATGTGTTTTAATCTCATGTGAGTCTTAATGTTAAACATATTTTGTATGAGCCATACTACTGTGTTAGCTGTACTATTATTTTTCATTATATGTACTTTTACATGAAGGTGAAACATCTGCAGGCTCCTTTAAAAGAAAGGTTCCTCTCTCACACTCCTCTCCCACAGTACAATATATTCTGGGTTGCATAACAGATGCTAGAAACACAGACCCTTTGCTTTCACACTGACAGTGAAATGAATACTCCAGACAGCCTTACTGGAGACACAGGAACATTCTGTTGGGGAGATTCTGCTGCGGACAAAACATTCCTTCTCACACCTTGTTGAGTAAAATATTATATCACCAGTCGATCTACTAGAGGACGTGTGACATACTTGTACTACAATGGAAAAGAAAGCCTGGATTTGAAGTTTAAGATGTTTCAAGTGTAAACATTTAATAAATTAATTACAGTTGATTTTGTATGCTAAACACTCTTAGAATGTACATGTGTCACTAACCCATATGCAAACATTATTAGTAAAGCATTACTCAGGGTTAACAACAATACTTATGTGTAATGGAGATGGGTCTTTGACTTGTAAATGAAGGCATTCTTGTCTTAATCCGAAAGTCTGGCAACAATCTTTCGAATAGGAAACACCTTGTTGAAATGTTCTGTTTCATCACTATAGTGATGGGTTAAACACGAGCTTGCCATATCATTAGAATGCAGGTTTTGGCTTGCTCCTAATTAATTACACGTCTAGAGGCATGGTGGTGCTTTCCATTTTGATTTTAAATCAAAGGGACTGAAAACAAGTTTGTATGTCTACCACAAGACATCTTTCAGAATGTGTAGACATGCCTGGAAAAGTTGATGACAACTAATTACAGCATAACACGATCTGGCATTGAATGCTTAACCTAAATGGCATGCCACCATAGAGAAATTCAAAAGGTGAGAGATGACATTGAAAGCCCTGCCAGAAATATGCCAGCTGTTTAATTTTAGATGAATTATTTCCTGCAATTTGTCCTTATTGTTAAATTTCCTGTTAAGGGACAGCAGTATGCCCTGATCAGGAAACACATGGTAAGTGAGAGCTGAGAATTGCTGTCTCAGAGAGAAAAAATGAAATCATGGCCTTGACCTCTGGCTATTTTTAGCATGTGTCACAGCTTAACGATGCAATTACATAGTCATGTTTCTTGATACCATTTGTATTTTACCTTATATTAACATATTACTAGTCAGCAACAATAACTGAAATTGTAAACACTATTTTAATAATAATAAAAATAATTCAGACAATTCCTCAAAAAGTGTTTTATTTTTTGTGTTTTATTAAGTTTATTATTATTATTTTTCATTTTCAACGGGTGTAATCAGTCTGAACAGTGCCTAAAATATACGGAGATTAAGAATCATACTATGGCTTAGTATTATCCAATGAATATTAATTTAGACATCTGACGTTGCTTGGCAACTTTCTTGTGGCGTGGTTGCGTCTAGCACGCAAATCAATTAATATTCATAAAATAAACTTTCAACGTTGTACAATTTGATTATTCGCCGTTTGACTAGCGTCCATAACCTAACGTCTGCCTTTCAGCCAATCAGGTAGGCACACCGTGTAACGTCACGCAAACTAATTAATATTCACAAGCCAAGTCTTCAGCATAGCAGGGTTTGTAAATAAGCTGCAGCTCAGCGTCTGATACTCTGTAGTTGCGCTGCTTAACAGACGGTTTTGGTGCATCTGCTCATCTGGGGCAAACGGCAGTCATATTTGACTAGCCAAAATTCACGGATTTTGTTATCTTCTTAAATTGTGCAAAAGATATTTAGCACAATAAGAGGAAACTAATAAAGAATTGTAATATTTCTCATCTAGTTTTTGGTGCAAATCCACGCGATATAATGACTCAGTTCAACAAGGGGCCCGCATACGGTTTATCAGCAGAAGTAAGAAGTAAGGTAAGGTTTGAGGGGTTTTCCGTTTGCGTACTCCAGCTAATCGATTCAAACATTTATGGCATTTAATGTTTTCTGCTTTGCATGGACAGTGTTTAAAAACGTATGAAGTTTGATTGTCTTAACTCACAACAATTATGACGTGTTTAAGATCAAGTTACCCAAAAATGCTGTGTAGACTTTACTATTGAACGCGCTAAGTAGGCACTTTAAGAAACACCCTTTGTTTAAATCGCTTCATGCATGCCTCGTCATACTGCTTTTGGTACCTAACATGCGAATCGTTATACTTTTGCTTTTGGAAAAGCAGAAAATCAATAGTTTTTCATGCTGCGTCAAGCTGCTAATGAATGAATGAACTTTAATCAAATATGCGCGTCGTTTCGTTTTTCACTTTATTTTTTGAAGTGTTTGCAATTTAAGATAAGCAGCTTGATTTTTATTATTACTGATAAAGTAGATTACGGTTTCCTTTTGACTATTTGTGCTTTGTAAAGCTTGCCTGCGAGCTGTGTTCGTAGTCCATTGCTCTTTTGTTGAATTCTGGGTGGAGCTCCAGCTTGTGAGAAAGAAACGAGGTTGCAGATGTCTATTCACACAAAGTCAAGAACATCAATCAAATCAATTGAAATGATAGGCTTTAAGCATGCATAAGAGACTATGCATGTATATAATAGTTTTTCCTTTAGTTATTTATTTTATGCGGACATGCGTTTTGAAAACTTTTGTCTAGCTTGATCACTTTGCAGCATCTGCGATTGTGTTTTTTTTTAAACAAGAATAGTTATGTAACTCGTTCGCGACTTTTGTAATCCTTTACACAACACACGCAACGGTCCCTAATTTGGAAAATGGTTATGTTTTAAATGCGGTTTGAGTGTTCATAAAGCGCACATGACAGGTAAAACTTTAAATCACCGTACAGGTTTCCCCCTGCAGCGTCTGTGGATGTGATGTATTCTTTAATGACCTCTGTTTGTCTTTTCCTTTGTCCTGTGCCTGAAATTAGTGCTGTGCACACAAACATTGCAGAAAGCGCAGTTTCATATTTCAGCAGATTTTACGTATGATATCTGAGGAGATCCTGTAACTGTAATTTAGTTAGGACAGCTGTGTTAGCTTTCTATTAAATAATACAATATGCAAAGTGGCCTACATTAATGACAGTTCATCTGGTGCCCCTGGAATTAATTGCCTTGCTTAAGGGCAAGAGTTTCATTTTCACTTACCTGAATTTGAATCTGCAGTGTGTATTAATGCCCAAGACCTTTTACTATTAGGCTATATTCTCTGCACGGTGTTTATTAATGGCCAAGACCCTTAACTATTGGGCTGTAGTCTCTGCGCAATGTCCAGTTATTACATTTAAGGTCATACTGAAAATTCATATGAAATCATACTAAAAACTCATTTTCTATGTATGTTGTGTGGGTTTGTTTGGTTCAAATGAGTAGGATGGTGGGCAAACATTGTAAACCACAATAGGGTGACGTTTTCTTGGTTCCTGTGCCATCTGCAGAGGCGTGAGGACATTTACCTTCAACTGGCTTTCATTAGCACATACGTGGAGCTATGCAAACATTTAAGGGATTTAGAAGGTTCTGTAAGAACAGAAGTGTTCACCATTAAGGCCCTGATACACCTTCAAAAAAAACAATGTGACGTCATTTCCCAAATTTATTTGGAAACGCACTTCCCAAATAAACAGCTACTTTTCAGATGCATGGACTTAATGATTGAAGTTTAAACTATTAAATTGTTTATTAAAACATGAAGAAATGAAAAACTGCCTGGAGAATTGGTTCGACCAAAAATGAAGTGTTTAAAAGAGCATAAATTCATATGCACCGTTATTAGCTGCAGTAGACAGTGTTTTTATTGAAGTTGAAGTTCTTGTGCATCAAGTTTTCAATGCGGCTGTTATCTGTAATTATCATGTAAACTAGTTGTTATGCAAACCATCCTTGTAGTCTGTATGTCCAGAACAGCCCTCATTCCCACATTATGTGGTCTGCTAGACATTTCCAAGCAACAAGGTAGATAATTAATCAGCAGAAGCAGCTGTGCTGTTCGCCAAAGTCTCTCGTGGCATTAGGTCTTTGTTAGCGTTTATCCCTCCAGCAGATAGACAGATTCTTTTCTACATTGTGCAGCTGCCTGAAAGCTCTGGCTTAATTTCTCAAGTACTTCCTGCAAGTGTTACTTTATCATTCTACTCGGTTTGATACACCCCACACGATGAGTTTTGTGCATGAGGCAGCCAGAGCTCCAGCGTGTTGTTCTCACAGGGCCAAACACAGATGTTCTCCCTGTTTTCACTGAGTACAGGAAGTTCACTGAGCAGCAATAAGGTTCTCTGTCTAGAAGTCAAACAATAAATCAATAGACTCCTACATATTTTCCCTCTTTTCCTCAAATGCACTACTTTCAGGCCTAGGAACAAAAACTCTATTGTGCATAAAATAGGAATTGAACAGTATGTGAAGACACTAGTATAGAGATGTCTCAGTCGCTGAGCAGTGAAATAACACCATAAGATAAGTCTGCAATGTTTGAGGGATTTTGGGGGGATTTTTATGCTTCTCTCATTAGCCTTTAGCTGCTGTGTGGTATTTGAACCTTATTTTGGGCCTTCACTTAGTGTTGGCCCCCTTAGAGGAGATTTTAAAGGAAAATAGTTGAATGGAAAAAAGATGCATTTTTTTTGGTGAATTCTCTGAAGTTTACTGTTGCTTTAAAGCAATGGTTCCCTTTATTTTTAGGTGGTGGATCAATTTAAAAAAACAAATGAAGGACCATCTGACATACTATTTCTCATTTAGGAGTCTTATTTGGCTTTCTTTTCACCAATTCTATCTAGTCATAATTTTGCTGGCTGTTTGTTTTCATCTGGGTTTTTTTAACTAGACTACTACTATTAGCTATATTAATAAATCGAATTGACTGACTTGTAACTGATGCATGTTGAAGACAACCCTTTAGAATTAATGTTTAAACAGTCAGTTGATTTACAAGTTAAGTTGGTTCTTTGTCTATTACAGTTTTATTTTTCCCTCAGGGCCCTTTACAGACCACAGTTTAAGAAGCATTGCTTTAAGTTATTTTAGTTTCTCTCCTCACTTTTAGCCCCTAGGTGCTTGTGACTAGGTAAAAAGCCTTTGTTTCCTTTGACTTCAAATCACTGATGTAGTATATATAAGTATCACTAGTCTACGTAACCCTTTCGCATTACAATCTTTGTCCTTTGCCTTAAGCTGTTTAGGGCTGTAGCAGGGACATAGTACTGCACCTTCTCAAATCTCAAAGTAATTTGCAGCTTATGATGCAACTGTCAAAGTTACAGGCTGATAAAAATGTATTTTACAAAATTTTTATATTACAGGCTGAGTTAAATGAATCATTATCGATTTAAACACATTATATTTGTACATACAATAATTTCCATAGATAAGAAAAGTTGCTGGAGATGCTGTGCATTTCATGGAAACAGGAACGGTTTCAAGTTTTGTTTCGTGTATTTGGTTGTTGTTTTGAAAACTGTACTTTGTTCTCTAGACATAGTTCTGCCCCCTGGGGTCACTGCGTGTTACTTTTACTGTCTCTTGAGTGGAGATGTGTTGATCTCTGAAGAGTCAATAAGAGAGAATACAGTACAAGTTCATGTTGTTTTTTTCTTACCTTTGTCTTACTATAATGAGTGTTTTTCAGTGTACGTTATTTCCTGTGTTTATGTTCTGGTGTTAAAGGATATACACTTTGTTAACCAATGGAAAAACAACACCTCAGGCACACCGTGACAAGTGATATGTTCCTCTGTGGGTGCTTGTGTAGGGTGACTAATACTATACAATAGCACTTTAATAAATATGGTACCAATTTAACTTCTGCTAGCCACGCATCTGCCACTCTCATCAGCTAGAGACCTTGGCAAGTAATGGCTGTGCTAATAGTCACATGGAAAGCCCTCTGCTTGCTCTGCTTGTCACAGACCATTTCCTGTTGTCCTAATACTGACACATAGCCGAACAAGATGTGCTCATAATAGGATACAGAAACAAGGTTCCAAAAAAAAATACATTTCCTCCATAGAAAGATTGATTTTTAGTGACGTTTACATCTTTCAAGACAGACTTTTACATTTATGTAAAAATATGGCAGATGCTTTTATCCAAAGCGACTTACATTGTAATATACTATACATTGTTTATAAGTATGTGCAATTGCTGGGATCGAACCCATGACTTTGGCGTTGTTAACACCACGCTCTAACCACTGAGCTACAGAAAAGCATACCGCCCTGACATGCATGTGCAAAAGCATCTGTGAAATACTTTGTTTAAAATAAACTGCATATTTAAATAAACTTACTGCAGTTATATATAATAAAGTTACTGCACTACTCATAATCCTCCACTAAAGGTCCAGACAAGGTTTTGTGTCATGGTATGGTTTGAATACTGTACAAAGCTTAAAATGGATTGTTTATATAAAGTAAATCCCTCATTGATATACATTTCTAAGAGGGGCAGTTGAAAAGTTGTCATTAAAAACAGACCAGCTCAAACTTGTCACATCTTTGGGAGGCTCAGACCATTCAGATATTCGTGTTTGATGTCATTCTTCTGAAGACAGGACAGGAGCCAGTTCTTTCTTGTTTGATTGTTTGTCTACAGAGTGTTTTATAAATAATTTGACAAAGGTTACATTTCAATTCAAGATCAGATATGTTGTAGGCAGTTAAAGAGACTAGGCAATGAACAGGACTGAGCCTTTGTATTCAAACATGAATTGACAATTTAATTGCTAGTTGCACTTATGTTTGTTTATGTAGGTTTTAGGGGACTTTGCAGGCAAGATAAGCCCATGCAAAATTTGTTTGCTGAATGGTATTAATGTAAATCTGAGCTATTAAAACAGGCATCTGGACAGTCCTGCACAAACCAGCCAGTGAGGAAGAGAAGACAACAACAAAACTCAAAACATGACATGCACCCTAAATCCAAATGTTTTGTAATTTTTTAAAAATAAATTGCATGATTTAGAACTGCACTAAAAGCATATAGGGCAAGTTTTATACCTGAGTTATAAAGTTGATGCCTTTTGATTTCTGATTTTAATTTACATTGGGTCCCTTTTCCATCTGGAAGATAAAGTTTATAATTATTGTCTGAGTTAATGTTGCTGTATCAGGCTTGTTGGGATGCTCAAACAAACAGAGCAAGGTTTTGATTAGCACCACAGTGTTTACACTTCATAGATGTCAACCTGCAAATGGCCTACTTGTTAGATGTCTCTGCATATTAAACTGGTATAAAGAATGTTTTTTATCTGTAACATTAATAGAAACTGTAACGTCAAAGAAGGAAGAGTTCTCAGTTGCTCCATTTTGGTCTCTGTAGATCGCTCAGAAGTATGATCTGCAGAAGGAGGAGGAGCTGAGGTACTGGATTGAGGATGTAACTGGCATGCCGATCGGAGAAAACTTCCAGCTGGGTCTGAAAGATGGCGTCATACTGTGCGAGTGAGTCTTTATTGTATACTACAGTGATGTGCCCAGTAGAGCATAATAAAAATCATTGTGTGTTTAGACTGACTACGAACTGAAACTCTGTGGGCACAATATTGTTATGGCTAAATGTTTGTTTGGCTCTAAATATTGACAGTCAGCCCACCTGTAACCATTTGTCTTGTTTATCCCCATAATAACAACAAATTAAAAGGTTCAAGCTTAAGAATCAAGGCATGTAGGCCTTAAAAAATAAAAAAACACATTTGGCCAAAATCTTGTGATGCCCTAATAATAACTGCCTAGTCTGGTTTAACACGTCCTTTGTCTACTGTTGCCCTTAAGAAAACTTTCTAGAACAACTGTAAGTTGAACTCTCAAAATATGTAATATTTGTCTGTATTTCATAGGCTTATTAATAAACTTCAGCCGGGCTCCATTAAGAAAATCAACCACTCCAAGCTTAACTGGCACAAGGTAAGAGACTTTCCTCTTTCTAAATTGAAATCCGTTTTCGTTTTGTCAATGTAGAAATATGATAGCAAAGTGACTTTTCTCAATCTTTTCACTGTAGCTTGAGAACCTTGGCAACTTCATCAAAGCCATTCTTGCTTATGGTCTGAAGCCCAACGACATCTTTGAGGCCAACGATCTGTTTGAAAATGGGAACATGACTCAGGTTCAGACCACACTTCTCGCTCTGGCCAGCATGGTGAGTTTTGTTGCAAAATATGAGGTGGCAATGATAAAGGAAGGTTTTATTCCTTCAGGCAAAAGGTTTGAGGAAAGTCTTCAATGTTCTTTTAGCATGCTTTGTTGCTGGTATCACTGCTTTTGTGTGTTCTTTCTAAAGGCTAAAACTAAAGGTACGGACACAAAGGTCGACATTGGCATAAAGTATGCGGACAAACAGACTCGCCACTTTGACGATGAGAAACTGAAGGCTGGTCAATGTGTAATCGGGCTGCAGGTGAAGACCTTTATCATTGATTTCACAGAGTTCATATTAGTTAAGGCCTTACATTTTTTGTGATTGATTTCAGTAAGGAACCTCTTTGTGTATTCATACTGTACATATCCTTAAATTTCTCAATGGTTAGATGGGGACAAATAAATGTGCTAGTCAGGCTGGGATGACTGCTTATGGCACTAGAAGACACTTGTATGATCCAAAAACTCAAACAGACAAGCCCTTCGACCAAACCACAATCAGCCTGCAGATGGGCACCAATAAAGGAGCGAGCCAGGTGAGTATTTACTTATGAGTATAAATTCTTAGTCTCTTTCTGTCAGAAATGACTTTATGGTGAAGTTAATGACATGTTTAATAGTTGGTTGGAAATGTATTGTTTAATTGTGACCATAGCCAGTCATTTTAGAGATACCTGTATTCCTCAAATCAATTAGATAGGACTTTGTCTTGTATGAGTGAAATGGCTTCCCAGAGACTGAAATGCCAAAGATGGCCAACCAAAGGGACTTTGTCCAAATCCAAAACAAGAGTCTCATTTTTTAATTAGTTCTAGAGTTATTCTAAAATTATTCTAAAATGTATTAACTAAAATACCTGCTCTACTGTTTCTTTAATAATCACCTCAGAACCTCTTCTCCTTCCCCAGTCTGGCATGGCAGCCCCTGGTACCAGGAGAGATATTTTTGACCAGAAAGTAGCAACCCAGCCTTTGGACAACTCAACCATCTCGCTGCAGATGGGCACCAACAAGGTGGCCTCACAAAAGGGCATGAGTGTGTACGGGCTGGGCAGACAGGTGTATGACCCCAAATACTGCTGCTCCCCCACTGAGCCCGTCATCCACAGCAATGGTAGTCAGGGCACCGCAACCAACGGCTCAGAGATCAGCGACAGTGACTACCAGGCCGAATACCAGGGGGAATATCAGGATGACTATCAGGCAGACTACCATGATGAATACAGAACCCACTATGACCACGGTATTGACTATTAAACCACAGGACAGATGACAGAGACTATTTTTGGATCTTTGCATCAACAGAGTGAGGCTTTTCCCCCTTGCTGGCCTTTTTATAAATGACAAAACAAGAGTTTAAAGAGGAGCCTTTTCTGTATTATCATTCTGTTGTTGATTTTATACAGTATTTTATGAGGTAGCTAGAGAATAGAGAATAGATTTTCAAATGTTTTTTTATTTGACTTTTTAAAAGTTGAGATGGGTTAGTGAAGCAATACGTGTACTCATTCTATGTCTCCATTGATTTCCAGCATAGGGCTCTGAATCTGGTGTAGGATTTGGTTAAGCATGGGAGTCTCTGTGCTGTTGAGCTCTAGCATTTAATGTATGCAGCATTCAGTAAGTTCCCATACTGTCAATGTACAGTGGGGAGGGAGCAGACATTCACAAAGACGATGCGGTTCCCAGGCTGATTTAAGCATTTAAGCATTGTGGGTTTTTTATATGTATATTTTTCCTTCCTGTGTTTAAATCATTTGACCAAGCAATGCATTGCTAAATTGTGCCATAGGTCCGGTATAAGTTAAGACCACCTCGCTCCTATCTCCTTTTTCCTGCCTCCATTTAACCTGTCCTGTTGTATTTATTGCCAAAAATGCTCAATAGAGACCGTAGCCCTGTTGAATGGCTCCTTTTTACAAATAAAGTTTTTAATTTTCCTAACATTTGTTGTCATTCTTGTTCTGAGTTTTAAAGAATCCATAGATATCGATTCAGGTTACTTCACCAGTTTATCTCCAGTTTATATCCTCCTTGAGCCGTCCCGGAAATGATGGGCCCTTGCGTTTGGACAAAAGGGCATGAGTGAGTCTGAATGGCGCCTTGTGTAGGAAAGGAGAGGAAAACCATGAACTGTGAGGGATAACCCCAGTCTGGCTGATCTCAGAGCAGTGGTGAGGCTTAGAGGACAAGGACTGACCAGTCTAAAGTGTTCGTGAGAAAAGCACAGTGTCTCAGAGTAAACCCCCCACCTCTTCCCACAAACACACTGGTGGAGAATAATCCCTGCTTTGTGTGCCTGTGGAATTTGGCTCTGATAATGCAGCACTCAATTAGACAGTCTGACAGAATGGCACAGGTCTCCCCTAGCAACATTCCCTTTGTATCACCATGTGACACCATAAGCAGCTTGAAAGCGTACCTGTTTTGAGAGGAGCTTCATTATTTCTGTAAGTTAGTAGTTTTTTTAGTGCTTTCTATAGGTAATTGCCATTAAAATGTGTTATCAAATGTAATTTACTACAGTTCTGTCTTAAAAGAATATATTGGTATAAAGTAGAAAGATTTGTCTTTATAATCTTAAAGAGGAATCACATGGTTGTATCCTGTTGTTCTCCATTCACAAGATTTAATTCCTAACATTGTTGTAAACATTATTAATAAAAATAATGCATTTACAGGCATATTTTATAACAACACCACCTTACAATACGTGACTAAATGATTCAACTGAGAGATTAAGGGGCTACAAACAAACTGTGCTAATGTTTAAATGTGAACATTAAAGGGATAGTTCATCCAAAAATGGTAATTCAATTTAAACTTTAAAAACACAGATTCACCCTCTGTTGTACATGTTTTTTGTTGTACAATGGTTATTTTGTTTGTTATATAGTATGGTGCGGTTCATTTTCAATGCAATAAAAATGAATTGTGACCAGGGTTTCTTAGGCCCTTAAAATTTTATCCTGCCTAATATGTAATTTGTGTTTGGAAGACAAACAAGCATACAGATTTGGAACAACAGGGATGATTGCTTGGTGACAATTTAATTTTGGGTGAACTATCCCTTTAAGAGAGAAAGTTTCTAAATAAAGACAACCCTGCAAGCATCTGCTAATCACATCACCCAAACATATTTGATTTTTTTTAAGACACAGCAGAAAAGGACACTGATTTTTATGAATTGTGATATGTAGTTTTACATTAACGCTGCTTTTGTGGTATGAAACCTAAAGCGGATGAATAGTTTTGAGCCTGAGAGGTATGATTTCGTGTATCTGATAATGTCACACTCAAACAAAGCTCTATCATTGTGCTTCACGAACATCAAGAGATGTCTGTGAAAGCACTGAAGTAACTCTAAACTTGAAATATTTGAATGCCTGTGGCATTAGCTGCTCTTCAATTACAATAGCAGTACTGTACATTTGCCAACCATTCTGCATTATTAAGCCATTTCAGGGAGTCTTTTCATGCAGACTTTACGCACAGTTTGTGAATACATCACAGCAGGCTTGGCTCGAAGTAAAAGAGTCTGGATTTGTTTTTAACCTCCTGATGAAAACTTTCCACTCAGGGCTCAAAGAGAATTTCCCTCAGAGTTCAGCTGGACACTGCAGCTGCCGGGGGATTGAGACTGGAAAATGTGTCTCACTCTGGGACCCTTTCACTTTCCCTGTGTCTCCTTTCTGCTCAGTGTGGAATTTTATACTTTGGACAGATATGACTGAAAGGTTTCTCCTTATTAATCAAAGGAAGAAACTTTTATGAATTTTGTTTAAAACTATAGAAAATTTTCATATGTCATTGGCTGCTCTGGTTTAAAAGTTAGCTGTTAGCTGTAGTTTGGAGAGGGTGCCAAGACCTTGGCTTTGTGGTCCAGTGTTGTTTTGCTCTTTATATGAAACTCTGTTGTGTAACAGAAGTGACAATGGATCTACTTATGCACAGAGTAAGTTTTGTTTATGTTGGGCTGTTTTATTTATTTATTTATTTTGCAAAAATGTGATTCAAAGATTCAAATGTTTCTGTCTCTAGGGAGGAAATATCAAATCAGCGTAGTGTTAGCGATTTAGTCTGTTCAGAATGACTCTTATGTATTGTGCTGAGGTAAGAATGAGACATGAACGTCTCATAGCAACCAACAAATGCAGAGCTGTCTCCAGTTCATCTGATTTTCCATATGGAAAGTCTTACTGTCTCAACGGGCACAGCAGGATGATTCTGAGGAATAGATTTGCACAGAGAAGCAGGAGGACCTCAAGCATCAGGGAGAAGCAACCTGACTGAAATACATTTTCATACACTGACTGAGTTCATCATCAAGGGTCTCTATTTAAAATCATGAACAGGCAGCTAAAATCTTTATTAATGTTGGATAAAGAACTTGTTTCAGAAGATTTATTTGAAAGATCACACACAAAACTTTAATTCTATCTTCTACTCATCTTAAGGTCTCATGAAACCCTCATGACTATGTTTATTCCATTAAACACAGAATGAGTTAATCATAGCAGAATGTCCAAGCTGCTCGTATCATGTGAACGGGGACCATGGCTGTTAAACAATAAATAATTAAATTAAATGTTAAATATTTTTTTCTTCTTTTCCTCACAAAAGCTTTTGTATGACTTTATTATACACTGTATGTGACAGCGGCTCACACCCAAATAGCTAGTAAATCGAAT
>JAZGTJ010010124.1:5333-18490 GCA_036877575.1 Botia almorhae | reverse complement strand
TCACCCTGAACACACCATCCCCACTGTGAAACATGGTGGTGGCAGCATCATGCTGTGGGGATGCTTTTACAGCTAAATACAGGGCAATCCTGGAAGAAAACCTGTTGGAGGCTGCAAAAGACTTGAGACTGGGAAGGAGATTCACCTTCTAGCAAGACAATGATGCTAAACATACAGCCAGAACTACAATGGAATGGTTTGGATCAAAGAAAATTCATGTTTTCGAATGGCCCAGTCAAAGTCCAGACCTAAATCCCATTGAGCATCTGTGGCAAGACTTGAAGATTTCTGTTCACAGACGCTCCCCATCCAATCTGGCTGAGCTTGAGCTATTTTGCAAAGAAGAATGGGCAAAAATGTCAGTCTCTAGATGTGCAAAACTGGTAGAGACATACCCCAAAAGACTTAATTGCTGTAATTGCAGTGAAAGGAGGCTCTACACAGTATTGATGCAGGGGGGCTAAATACAAATGCACACCACACTTTTCAGATTTTTATTTGCTTAAAATTTTGAAAAACATGTATCATTTTCGTTTCACTTCACAATTATGTGCTACTTTGTGTTGTTTTTTTTACATAAAATCTCAATAAAAAAGTGGAAAAGTTCAAGGGATATGAATACTTTTACAAGGCACTGTATGTATCTATCAAAACCTGCTCCTAACATACGCTCCACATGAGTGGCCATATGTGCAATTTGTGATGCATATGATGCGGTCTCAACTCTACCATAGTCTAGACCCTGGCTTAGGTTATGCTGCCTGGTAAAGCGTACATCTTTATAGACGAAACTCGAGTAAAAATGAGGCAGAAAAGTGGCTGATAGTACAGAAGAATGAAGCACATCTTTGAATAATGAGATCATCATAATGACCGATTCCTCTTGGCGAAGCAGAGCTTCAAACTGACCTAACAAACAGCACTGATACAGTAATTAACGTCAGATTGGGAGAGAAGTGCTTGAAAAGGGGCTTTTAACGAGTCTTGCTGTGCAGGCGGGAAAAGGTCCTCCTGACAAAAGCAAAGCTGACAGTAATTAAGTGCACATTGCTGGCACAGACAGGGCCACCACTCTGAAAGTTTCATCTGAAAACAACAGCGAAGCAATCTTTCACGCTAAAGATGTATGTGTGTTGGTTTAAATAGTCATTTGCTGCTAAATGGCAGACTGTTTTTTTTAATCTTCAGCCGTACAAACAGTACACTGGTTTAACGTCTAAATGTGGGTGTACACTGTGCATTTTTTAGTCCTTTTCAATTAATATTTATTAGACTGTCAGATGTACGTCTCAAAATTTTGGCCGCAATTGATAACACTGACTGACCTTTTAACGCAATAAAGTGACAATGACATACAAAATTAAAATAATACAACACAAACCAACCCAGGCAGGTTGTTGCTTATATTGTGGGCAATGTTTTGCCACACTGCGACCCAAAATTTAGGACAGGCAATTAATCGTCCATCTGTGAGTGTGTCACACTAAGGAATCTAAGATTGCCAATTTGTCCTTATTTATGATTCCTGAATGTTTGTGGCAATCATACAGTGTGCACCTAAAATGAAGGACACCTGGGCATGTCACAGTGCTGTCCACAACAAAAATAACTCTGTTATCCAGCCTGTTGTTCTCTACAATCTTTTTTTCTTTTGAAAACATGTAATCTTCACTTGATTTCACTCTTGAGAGGCCAGAGTAGCTTCTTCAGCCTTTGCTCATGATTACGACCTCTATTTTTTAAACAAAATATTTATCTGCTCTTTGTTTTGTCCCTGTTGTTTTGCCTGTGGAGTGGACAAAGGATTTTGCTATTCTAAGATTGACTTGTCTGATTGGCACGCCTGATGTGATTAAATTGATTCTCGTTATCTGTTTATATGCACAAAGGGTTTCCAAGAAATGCAGCAAAACTGTGTCGTGCTGTTGAATTCAGTGGGTCGATGTTAGCCCTGACTGGCAGAACATGAACTAGACGATCACGATTGAAGCTGTGATGATATCATCTATGTACATTCACATCCTGTATGCTGTTGACAGACACACAAACCAAAACAAGATCCACTGCACTTCTGACAGCTATTTCAAACAGAAAGAGATACAAGACTTTTGTCATTTTTTATTCATACACACAAATACAAAACACTGTTGTGCACAAATGCTTATGAAATACAGTACATCGTATGAAAAGCATGGATTTGTGTTTATGGATTGGTTGCTGGGGTTTATAATATCACAACATATCTTCATTATTTTGGTTCATAGATATTTGGGTCTTTGGCATTTCTGCATCCACTTTATCATGTGCCAGATGAAGGTTCAATCACTTAGAAAAGTAATAGAATGCACAGTAATTTCCTTAAAAAAACATGTTATTTGAGTTATCATTAATTTCCGTAGCATAAACGGTGCACTGATTTTGAATGAATATTTAGCAGCGAGCACTGCTAAATATTTGTGTTAAAGGAAGTAACCTCTAAAGAATAAACAATCTTTGAAATTCGATCAGCCTTTTCTGCATAATATAATTAGATAGTTGAATCAGACAGCCAGTTTAAAATTAAAAGAAGCCCAACAAAGAGATATAGCAAACATAGTCTCACTCAGTTCCACAAAATCTCCACTGGGCTATCATTTTTGTAATGTGTGGACCTGACTGCCAGCAGCCTTAGTACAGTTATTAGAGGTAGGGAGTGTCTTGGTTGCCATGTCCCAAGTCCCAGACCTCTGTGGCTTATAAACTGAGCCAGAGGCTTACGAGTGTTTCAATAAGGACAGTGAGAATCTCCTCAGTCCAGACAGTGTATCCGAGGTGGAATCTGCTGATAGGTTTTATAGTCCTTCTCTGAGGAAATGGCCCTAGAAACCAAGGAATGGCAAAACGAGGCCCTTTCTATCATACTCACTTAGTTCACTTTATCAACTGACTTAAAGTAAAATCCTTAACATCCTTAACTTTATGTGTACAACAACAAAACATTACCAAATTGCAGGACAGTTAACATATTCAAAGGGCTAAATTCTACTTGCAGATTGATAGAATAGACCCATTGTGTTGGAAATTTGGGCTCAGACTGTCATGTTCTGTCCCCTCAGAATTTGCTTTGAGAAATAGTGAATGGACTATGTTTAATTTGGCCCTTGTTGCCTGGCAGTCGGTGCATTTGAATTAAAAACGAGGACAGAATGGGCTACAGGCATAATAGCGTGCCTAAATCAGGTCTTGGTTTTGCCAGTTTGTATTCAACATTTTCTATTCAACTCATTTTTATGAAACTATTTAGTGCCATTTAACCAGCCATTTAAGCCATTTAGATTTGAAGCAAATGCCTTTCCATCTATAATATTTTCAGGTCTGTAAGTTTTAGATCTTTGCTAAAAATTACAGTGTTATATGATTTTTTTTGAATAGGCATATGATATTTTGTTGCTGTGGTAAAAATGTCTGTTCTGTCTCAATTACCTTTGCAATAAATAGAAGGACACCCACATTACATATTAATTACATATTATTCTTCATATGACTTAATGTTTTGTATAAATGGCCCAGATTGTCTGTGTATGTGTGTTTAAGATATTTAAGAATGTATTGAAACCGCTAACCTGTATGTTCCAAACAGAATCAAAATCAGGAAATCAAAGCCACCATTTTTAAAACATGACAACAGTGACACCACTGGATGAGAGATGGCCATGAATTACAATGTCACTTTGAAATGAAAGCCCTACATGTACATTACATACACTCTCTGCACCAGTCTAGTGTATCTTCTCATGTGACATGCAGTATATATGAGAAATAAACTTGATCTTCAAATCCATACATGTATCGATATATTAAGGCCCTAGAAAGATGGTTTGGTCTCCATTGGCAGTGTTGATTTCTAATGAGCTCATCAGTTTAAATTCTAGATGGATGGTCTATTTTGAAACCTGCTCGGATGCATGTAATCAGTTGTTAATTTTGCTTGAGAGCATTTTAGCCTCATACTTAAAGTTGAAGTGTAGTATTTATATATTATATATATATATATATATATGCAAAGTCATCCATAAGTAACCTATTTATCATTTAAAAATAGCTACCCAAACATTGTTTTGTTTGATTCAGCATCCCAACAGCATCCCAACAGCAACAGTCTATCACAGCAACATCTGCTCAACCAATGCCACAAGTGTGGGGCATGACTATCTGGCAGCCAATAAAAAATAGGGCAGTGAAACCTGTCATTATTTTTTAAATTCCGTTTGGTGGCACAGAAATTACACAATTTACCTTTCACAGAATGTGCTCATTTTCCCGCTTCATTGAAAGCATTGACACATTCCTCATCATCCACAGGTAGCCCCATCATTACAGGTGTCTTATTATCTCAAACTGTGATCCTGACAGTTTCCGAACACAAACACGCAATAATAACATGGGACCTGTTTCCAACAGGTGGTCTCGTGCTTTTTTTTCTTAAATGTGGTGTCTGGTCAAGATTTAAAGAGCTTTTTGCAGGAAGTTTGAAAGGAGATTGGGTTTGTTTCTCGGCTAGACTCAATCATTCTCCTTTTCCTTTCTTTTATAGACAGCTAATCAGCCCATTTAATTATCCAAATAAACGAATTTGTTCCCTCTCCAGCCGGCATGAATTAAAGTTCACCATTCTGTCTCCGAGAAATAAAGACTTCTCTAATTAGCTTCTGCACTCCACTGTAATTGTCAGTGCAGCTAAAGCTGCAGGTCTATCTGTTTATCCGGATGGTGTGATGTTGCATGACACTTTCAGAAGAAATCTAGAGTTTCAAATGTCTGTCTGTCTGTATATATATATATATATATCTGTATATATATATATATATATATGTTTAGTCTATTTCATGATATATAAAAAATTGAACATGTCGTTGGTGTGTATTTGTTTCTGTTCCGACACTGTGGGAGTGTCATTGACATGGGAACAAATGCAGTATATCAGATTCAGGGACTGTATGGTGTAATCGCTTTCCTCCTGATGCAATGCGAAAATCGAACTTTTGCCACAACTAGGGATTAGCCAAGGCCAAAGGAAAATAATGATAATAATTACAATTATTGATTTCTTGTACCGTGTGTGCAAACGGAGTAAACCTTGACCACTGCTTCTCCTTCTACCTCCTTCACTATGAGTGTACAGCTTTTGTGAGTTATGAAGCCATTTTAATTCATAATTCATCCAAAAGTTCAAAAGTTTTGTCATTATGTTAACACACATGAGTGTAAATAAATGAGAACTGAATTTAAACTTCTGATTTAACTATTTCTTTAAAAATACATTGGCTTTCTGTGGTTGACACTCTAGTGATGCTATTTTATCAAGTTCTTACAATGATAATATTATGGTAGCCAGTTCATAACCAAAGATTTACTAATAGAGTAGATGGACTTTTTTGTGCAATTTTTGTGCAGATGATGAATGGATGATTCTTGCATCATACACCACTAAAACTATTGGCTGTTTATAATAAGCATCAAACCATTCTTGTTGTAGCAATCCTATCTTGATTAAAACAGTAGAAATGTATTACGTTATTTTTTTTTTACGTTATTACATTATTTTACATATATTTATAACAGATATTCAGGTTAAAACCTTGATTGTTGATTATGTTGAACAGCCTCCACATGTTGAACAATGATCCAATAACACCGCTTTCTCAGAGACTGAATGTCTATGCATTGAGGAATGAGTTTAGAGGTTTTGAGCTTGCAGTGTTGGTAAGAGATTCACATTAAAGAACATTAGTTCACCCAGTCAGTCATGAAGGGACCTTCTGACAGACAGCAAATGCTCTTCTTCCTTTTTATGTCCTTCTTTTCTCTCTCACCAGCAGCTGAAATTTGAATGTCACTGTGCTACAGCCTGAAAAATTGAGCCCTGTCTGTGCAATACTGGTATGGTTGAACAGACTGAAAAGTCAGTCAGTCAAACAAGGAATTAGTGAATGAATCATTATGAAATGGCAAGATGATTAAAAAAGCAAATGAGTAAATGACCAAACAAATATGAATTTAAATCTGTATATTTTCACCAACTCACACACTTATGTGGCAGTTGTTAAGGTGTTCTGAGTTGTTTTAAATGCATTTCTAGGTTGGTTGCTAGGAGGTTGCTTACTGACCCATGTCATCCCTCATGTCATGATATTCTGGTTAATAGATATGGCCCGGTCCCTCCTTCAAAATGAATCTGATATTTTTTGCCCATTTTATTGCCCAGCAAGTAAAAATTGCTTATCTCAAAAACCTTCATAATTTATCATTAATGGTATAAATCTTTGAAATGTAACTTATGGAATCTGACTCTTCGTGCTTACCTGGACTTAAAACACTACACAGGGCATGTTTTATGCTCAAGTTTAGGAACAATAATAAGAGTGATAAGTGCCTTATTATCAAGCACCACTAATAACTGAAGAGCACATGGAAACAAACAAGTGAATGTTGAGGTGTAATGGCTCGCCATTTGGCAGGAGTATATCTTTCACATCTTTATCTCTGCACAAATTAGCGTGGTTGAGGAAATCCGTGCCTTCGGAGTGCTCTGACCTTTCTCTGATGAGCTGGCTGCGGTAGCCCACTGTTTTCCGGTGCGCTCAATGAGGCGAGAGGAACACGCACTGATCCATAATTTAAAGAGTGGGCCGAAATCAGACAAGAGGGGTTGCTTTGAAAACAAAGAGACAAACAAAAAAAAAGAGTTCGCTGAACAGCGGGAAGAAAAATCAAATGCCAGGAGCTTGCTCAAATGCTCAGAGCCTCCTTCGACTGGAGGCACTGCCTTACTTTAAGAACAACACAGACACTGTAAGGTCAGGGAGCCTCGGAGCTAAAAGACAGATGCTCTTATCTCTGTGGAGGACACAGTTGAGATCTACTCACTCTGTCTTTCCCTTAATCTAATTCTCTGTTTCTGATATAAAGAAAAGACTTTGTCTGTATCTCTTCACTCTCACAGTGTCATTGCTCGCAACATCCAGTGGTATAGTGGTAAAATCTCTTGTTTTGAATCATCTCCAGTAGAGCTTACATTTAGCCTGCAGGGGCTGATTGACTGATTTTCAAGAATGCAGTGCTTTCAATTTATGAAGTCAGCCAAAAAACATTTAATTCTTCTATAAACACCTGACTATCTCACTTGGTGTATCTTAAAGAAACGGTTCACTCAAAACTAAATAATTTACTCATAGTTATACTAATTTTATGTCTTGCATAAAATAATACTTTCAACTCAAATCAATATTTTATGTCCATTTAATTATTTGGTAAGCCAATTATTCAGCCAATCATTATAACAAAAATAAATCACTTCGGGGTGATGCAAAACCCCTCCACCTCATATGGTTCATTTTGTGAAAATGACCTACTAACTGTACATTATTCCTTATTTAGTTTCCAGGAAAAGATGCTGGGAGAATATTAATGTGTTATTTGTTGAAGCACGGTTTTGTCATTACCACATGTTCACCGCACCAACCACTYCAGGGCTGAGGCTTTATCTACAGATGATATTAATATTTTCCTGCTCTCTGCGGATGCTGCTACCACAGGTTCCTTTCATGAGCTTGTTTTCCTGTGTCACCTCCATGGGCAGATGGGACGTAAAGGATCTTTGTGCTATATCTGTGTTACTATCTTAATAACCTTACCCTCTTGCCACCCAGCCTCATGTCTCCCTACCTACAGCATACACCGCTGGTTTAAAAGAGAAAAGCAATCTCTGATGAGGACAACTACTTAACCATTTCTGTAACGAAGACTTAGGGCTGTGGATCCATATGCAGCTTTTATTAACAGAGTAGTCAAAAACAGGCAAAAGGTCAAATACCGGCAAACAGAGCAATGAGGGTAAGACAAAATAAAAAAAACGAGAAGGCAGGCAGAGGTCAGGGCAGGCAGAAAACAATCTTACACATAATCCAATGCAAAAACAAGAAGCAGTCAGCAAACAATCAAATCTGATTGACAATCCAAACAAAACCAGGTAATCAACAGGGAACACCCGCTCTGAAATGTTTCAATGGGCAAACCAAGACATGCTATGAGTCCAAGAATGTCCAGGGCTTATATAGTGAGCCTGATTGAGAAAAGGTGCAGCAAACAGGAAGTAATCAGCCCTAGGTACGGGGAACATGGGAATTGTAGTTCAATAAACAACTAATACTCGGGTAACGGCTTCCTCTGGCGGCGAGGAGGAGGCGGAGCGGCCACAATTTCTGTAACTATACATGTGTGTGTCCTCTCTATTCTACTCATTATTTACTACCTCAGAAATTATTAGTAATAAATAGGGGGCTAAGTAAAAAGGCACATAATATTAAAACCTCTTGTTTGTATCATATATCATGATATGTCTTTGAGCTTACAATTAAAGTCCCCATATAAAAATAACTGTTAATACATTTCTAGAGAATTTGCCATAAGCTAATTCTCCATAAGCTCATATATTTATATGCAAATGAGCTGCTATAAACAACCATAGGCTAAACAATTATGACTTTCTTCTGTGGAACACAAAAGTTTTTACAAACATTGACAATGTATTGTGACCAGTTCCAGTTACAAACCAACCAAAAATCACCATAAAAGCTCCTTTCATGTTACACAGAAGAAATGAGAGTAAGTAAATGAGGACAGAAGTTTCATCACTGGGTGACCATTCCTTTAAAGTAACAAGGCAACCTCAAAAAGGAAGAAGAAAATTAAAGCTCATTAAAGAAAGCATTGTGATTTCTTAAACGATCCGCTGGCTCTTAAATCATTGTGAATCATTGTGAGTTAAGGCTGATTTTAATGGCATACTGCATCACTGTTGTGTGCAGTCTTGCCAGCGCACACAAGGTCCATTAAGTTGTTTCTATTCATTTTAAAGTGTGCAAACAGGCTGGCAGCAGCACTGGATAAGGAGAATAACTGTTATCTGCAAGAATAAACAGCCAGAGAAGGAAGTAGACACATACTAGTGTGGTGCTGAAAGATGAAATTGTGAATTGCACAAACACAGAAATAAAGCTTTTGGGTTCTTTAATCAGAACAGCTGAACAAATTCAATCATACTTTTGAAATGGAATGTTTTTTGAGTATGATACTAACAGACCATTTCTGCAGATTAATATGGTTTTAACTCCTTTTTTTAAGCTAAATCATGTTCTGTACACACAGTTAAGTTATGAGAGACTCCAAAAATGACGGTAGGAATGATTATACTTTCATTAAATCTGCATAATGTGTATGAAATAGCTAGTTGTTCATTTTTTGTACTAGTCTAGATACTAGCTGCATTATGGTCAAGAGACAACGCAATGTTTAAAAACTGCTGCTTAAGTGGATGGGTATAAAAACCATAGCACTTTCAACTATCTTTAGCTTGATCAAATATATCAGATTGAATTGCTGGCATGCATGTTTCTTGTTAACAGACACAAGATGGTAAAACATTGCCAGCAATCATTTCCCGGTAGTTGGAGTAACTTTAAAATTTATTTGCAAAAATGACTGACTACAATTATCTTAACCTTCAACTATGCAATCTTTGCAGTCATGAAATGTCACTTAGACAAATTCACTTAGCCTCCATCATTGTCATGATGGTATTTAATGGTATTTATTTATGCATAACCATGGGAAAAACATCTTCAAATCTCAAAACCAAATACTTTACAAACTATGTCATGCTTTCTGAGTGTGGTTAGCATACGTTTCTAGTCATTTTATCATCAGAGAATTCATTGTTCGTCTACCATGAACGGATCCAATAGCTCACACTTCACGGGACGCTTCACAGCTGCCGCGTGATATAAATACCACACGTTTGATAAGGAGCCTGTGTCTACAAGGCAGAAACAATTCTCAGGTGTTTTCAAAAACGTCTCTATATACCAGTCTGGCGTGAATTAGAATCTCTGCCTCTGGCTGATATGTACAAGTTTAAATCTCCTCAAGACATTACGGCAGGAACTTTGTTATCTGTAGGACGAACTTTGTTATCTCCTCTGCTGCCTAATGCTGAGAGAAGCCCTCCTTTGGAGCCACTCGAGCGTGTTGTGAGACATGCTTCAGCGCATACTCACAGTAACACTTCCACTCACCTTGTTTAATAAACTTGTCGCAGAGGACAGGACTAGAAAAAAACACGCACACACAAACTCCAAATGTTTTCTCTTATTGCTATTCATTCTCACTCACTTCAGCCCATTGTTGTTTGATATAGCGTTTGTGCGTAGGAATAGAAGTGTGGATGTCTCCACCAAGGGCTGCCGAGTTGTGAGAGCTCTCTTTGCATCTTAATGTCCTTGCTTTCAATAAATGACCAGAGAGAGAAAGCAGCACATTGCTGCGACTGAAACAAAAAGCATCATTTTGTATTGTGTTTGTCCTCCAATTGTGTGTTAAGAATTTATGGCTCACTGGCTCCCCCTACTGAATGAATAAATAAATGACAAATAGAAAGTTGTTCTGTAAAAACACTGGCCAAGGCCAAATATGTCTGCCATGTCTTTGCCATTGTTTCCTTTTTCTTTTTCTGTATGTTCTTTGTTGGTGTCTTTTATTACAGGTCATATGACCTATAATTTAGCTTTTAAACGGGTTAGCCCCTATATACTTAACTGAGCTTCTCTCACGCTACAAGCCAATGCGTGCCTTACGCTCTCAAAACTCCACTAAAGGTGGCAGAGCTTTTTCGTACTTGGCTCCTAAACTCTGGAATATTCTGCCCAATGCTGTACGGGGCTCAGTCACTCTCTCGCAGTTCAAATCTAGTTTAAAGACAGATCTCTTTAGCCAAGCATTCTCATATTGCATCTCATCATTTGTTTTTCAATTCTACCTCAAAAAGTTAATAAAATATTATGCTCTTAACATTATGAACAGCAGCTACACTAATTATTCTCTGTTTTGAATTTTGAATTTTGGGTTTTAAACCCCGGGTAGCTACAGATCACAGCTACAGATGGATCCGACAGACCGACTCAAGCTTCAGTTCATCCTGAATATTGTCCCTGCTCCGGCACAGTCAGGGGCTCATCCTCGCGTCATAGAGCAATGACTACAGCAATAGCCTGGTTTTCGCATAGGGGGTGTGGTTTGCACTTAACTGGTTTGAGAAAAAAATGACGGCTTTATTGTCTTAGTACGTTTGTTAGTCAAAACAATCAAAGTTACAGTTTTTAATTCAAAAAAGAAACGGTGCAGTCAGGAAAGAAAAAATACCGTGTAACTGACCATTGTCTTTACATTTTGAGTGTGGTGAATTCATTATGACTTTCTAAACTGGTCCTGTGCTCTCGGCGGGTTATGATTGGTTGAATAGTGAGCTCGCATCTGATTGGCTAAAGAGTATGAGTCACCCAAGTGGGTGAAATGCGCTGCCAGGACTGTCTCAAAAATACACACACCCAAATCCAGAGCGATTCACACATAAATGGCGATTCGTGAATTTTAAAGATTCAAAACTTTTTGTACACTGTTGTACATGTGAATTGTGTTTTGCGTTTGTGACAAGTATTTTATGAATATGCATTTTTATTTTGTGCACGTGAGTTAGTTTTTGTGAATATATATCTATTTTTTATTAAGTTTCATGCATGTGAATTTGGTGATGCATGTGTGCATCGTGTCTTTTGCGTGAATTATTATTGAGTCTAATCTGCTTCCATACTTTTCTGCCTTGAATTGTCAGACCTATCAACAAATTCTTAAAGAGAATCTCCTGCCATCAGTCAGACAGCTGAAGCTGGGACAAAAATGGGTGATACAACAAGACAAGACCCCAAGCATTCGAGCAAATCCACCAAGGAATGGCTTAAAAGAACGAAGGTTCACTGTTGATAGTCAAAGTCTGGATCTCAATCCAATTGAAATGTTGTGGCTAGACCTGAAGCAGACGGTACATGCCAGATGTCCTGCCAACCTCTCACAGCTGGCTGAGTTCTGCAAAGAGGAGTGGGCAAAAATCCCCAAAGACAGATGTCAGAGACTGGTCAGTGGTTACAGAAGACGCTTGGATGAAATAATGGCTGCAAAAGGAGGTGCCACAAGCTACTAAATAAAAGGCGTTTACATATAATTGCACAAGTCAAATATCTTTTTATATTGTTTTTTTTTCAACCCCTGTTATTCAATAAATAATGACAATATATCCTTTTTTTGTTTGTGTCCGTCATTTGAAGATCTGCTTCACAAATTGGGTTTTGGATGTACATTTGATACGGTTATTATTATTATTTTTTACACAAAACCTGATCATGCCTGGAGGGTTCACAAACTTTCAAGCAGCACTGTATATATATATATTTATGTACATATATATGTACATATGTACATCATCAGATGTACATATGTACATCAAAACACCAGTGCTCTCTCAGTTTACTTTACAGAAATGTGCTGATTGCTAATGTTAATTGTTTGATAATTACATCTCTAAAAGTACCTTCTCAACTCATTAGATTACAGATGAGAAATTAGATCCTATATTTGTTTAATTATCTATTAATTACGCATTCAATCACAATTGCAAAACTAATTTAAGTGATTTACATTTGGATAATTCTTAAAGCTTTTGGACCATTTCTGAGTGAATATTAAATCTCATTGGCGTGTGCATTGCGATTCGTTGTGTGTTCTGATGTTAAATACAGGTCCCTGAAATGCATGCGGCGCAAGAACGCAAACCTCACATCAAAGCAAATAGGATATTGCTGGAAGCCCATGAGTTGTGCTCCAGGCACACAAGAAATATCTGATAATCACTATCTCTGAAAGCTAGTGAACTTCAGCCAACTTCAGAAAACAGAGAAATCGGTGCAATTACACAGTCCTTGAGCCAAGCTTCCCACACACTGCGCTTTTGAAAACAAAAGGTTAGTTCTTTTTGTCTTTATCTGAAGGTCTATCTAAAGATGCAGCTTAGGAGAATGAGTAGCTATGTCTTTTATATGTCAAAGCTTGCTGGAACAGTCTTTTAGCTACAACAAAGGGCCACAATTTAACAAGAAAGTAAAAATGAGAAGTGTCTCTATAGCTTACGTGTGAGGGACAGGAAACACAGGAGAATCCAAATGCGAGTTTAACAATGATTTATAATAATATTGAAATGAGCAGGGAAAAAGGCACAGGTGAGTCTTGTCCTT
>JAZGTJ010010123.1:0-18490 GCA_036877575.1 Botia almorhae | reverse complement strand
ATGATCTATATGGTAAGGAAAGCAATAAACAAACAGGATTTTAAAAATCACCAACATCCCTAATGAAGTTTCAGGAACATGACTGAAACTTGTTCTTTTTCATACGTGACTGTATAAAAAGAGAAGCTTGTGTTTAATATTCCAGGACTGAATCTATGACTCCACACCTCTCCTTCCGCTCTGCTGAGCGCTCATTTCTTATTATGCATATCATTTTGCATCTGAATCCACTGCCTTTATTAGTGTCCTGGGGATAGGACACATGAATAACCCCCTCACACCCAACCTCACCAAACATTAGCTCAGAAATAGGACTCAAAAACCATTGGGGTCAGGGATACCAACTGTAGCACCTGCCATGAATATTTTTATAACTAGAGCTGCTAGTAATTTACGCATTCTTGGGAACAGGAACTTAATGCAATCTGAAAAATTAGCGCTTGTTTTCATCTGTTAATAAAGACAATTATGAAAAATTACCATAACAAAATGATCGCTTTAATTGTCCATTGGGGTGACCCACCTCCCCTTAACACAGATGGGTCATAATGTTTACTCGTTAACATAAGATAAAGTTAATTATAATGCACCATCAGACAATGAGCTTGGCGAGTCAGATATTGTTTGCTGAAAGTATAGGATTTTTCTCTGTTTCCTGTGAAGGGCTACACCCCCTTACCAGCTGCTGCCATGACAAAGTAGTTGCAAAACATCAGATTTGGGCAGCCATGTAATCCATCTAGTTCTCTGGCACTCAGTGTGGACACTGTAGCCAGTATAGCTGTTTATCTTTCCTTCTGCCACAGAATGCATGGCTCATTTACCACCAGTAACTGTTCTCACAGTCTCACCTTGCATGTGTTCAGTGAACTTTCCATAATTTCTAACATAGCTATGTAATGATATGATCATGCGAAAGTCAATCATACTGAGTAAATGTATTAAATTTCACTGTGACCACACTGTTTGTATATTCATTTTATTGTGTGTCATGAGATAATTGGCTATTGACTATGCGTATACCCTCTGGAGAATGGGCTGCAAATAACAATGATTTTAATGAGACTGACCATAAGATTAACCATCCGTAAACTCAAAACAAGTAACAGGCATTTTATTTTATCTCACATGTTTGTTTGACACTGGGTGTAACAGTTTTTTATTGCACTAACTAACTAACAAGCTAGATTAGTAACATTTCTTGTTACTGATACACAGGCTACATTTATGCAGAATGTAGATAATTATTAGTGGTGATGTTTGCTAAAGAATTTAACAATAACATAAACATACTACACAAACGTTTTGACTAACAACAGAAAACTAGCAAGAAAACTAACAACAACCCAGAACAATCTAACAGCCACCTAGCAATGCCTTTGCAATTATATTTCAATTTGAAATATTAAAGTATTTCAAACGCTTTAGTAGCCACGTCGCAAGGCCCTGGTAACTACTCACAATTAAAGTTTGAACATGCATGTAACATTTACTTCTGAGAATCTTCGATATTTTTTAATATTTTTAAACTAATTACAGATGCAATTTACAATTACTCCACTGATTCTGTAATTTCTTTCATGTAAACTTTGATTGTCCTAATATATTAGCATGCAATGATTCTGGGGTCTCTGAAAACAAAGCTGCCTCTAATGAACCTCTAATAATGTTACTGACATTCCACATATTAGCCAATTAGACATGCTAACTGCTTAAGTAAATCAGTTCTTTGGATTTTATTCCCTGGACTGTTTGCTGACACTCAGCAAACTTTGTACATTATTAAATTGCAACTGAGAATTTCAATCTTGCCTCTCTGTAATATTGGCGACAAAGTCAAACAACAGGATTGAGTCCTTATTTCCTATAAAAATCAATCAAATTGACATTTTTAAACGGCAACTTTAAATGGAAGTTTTCAAATCCAAAACACAATGTTTTTGCTGAGTTTAGCAAATTCTGTATACAATTGATTTCTTGCAGACTGACGTTCAATCACAACAGTACAATAGTCTTTAAATTCCTTTAAAAAGACGACTTCTAAGATGCTAGATCAGTGCTGTACAGGTCATTTATTTTTTTTAGTTTAAAACAGGCACAGTTAAAATGATTTGGGATTGACATTATATGTTTTACTTTGCCTTTACATCACCCTCCTCTCCCGCATCCCTTCCCCTCCATCATGTTCTTCCACACTGCATCTCTCATAAAACACATATGCACACATCCTGCCCAGTGATTAATCAAACAGTGGTGATATTTATGCTACAGCACATTTCTCCCATATACTGTCTATGTGTGCCTGATAAGAAGGATGGATGGCAGGTATCTACAGTATATCTTAAAGAAAATGGCACAGGGTGTATAATAAACCTGACTTTCAAAACAGCCTGGCAATACATACAAATATGTATGTATAAAACCTAGAAGGATTAACTATTCAATGTACAAGTTAGTCAATGAACAAAAGTATAATTTCATAATAACTTTCATTACAAACTCTTTAACAGGTCATTAGCTAATGAAAATTCATATATAATCAGAAATGTCATGAAATGTTGATTCATGTATTCTCATATATATTCATATTTGAATATACATGAAGTACTGAACTGTTACGCATTTCTACAGCACTTGTTTATGACTTAGAAATCAAAGATGTTGCCACGCTTTGTTATCATAAAACATTATTTCAATGTTATTCTTGGTCACACAGCATGACACCTTAAAAAAATGACTTTTCTTTTTAATCACTGTACATGTTTATGTAACTAGTGCTGCTCAACCCACTTTGAGAGCGATTTAAACTAGCGACCATACTGGCATGGGAGTCGGGGGCACTAAAGGTCACAGGTAGGCTAAAGGTCACAGTCTCTACTGTCAATCATATTGTGCCTGTTGAGATCAGGGAGTGAATACAGCTTGTATTTCCTGACATCTGTTACATTGGATCCATATTTAAAATCTGTTCGTTTTTAAATGTAATGCACAATTTTTCCAGAATCATCTTGAGAAAAAATTTAGAAAGTTTTGTCCTCAAAAATCATTCTGTTCTTTCTGAAGTGCCTATTTCAGTACACAAAGCTGGAACTTCAATAGATTTATTGAAACACTGAAAATCCCATGTTTGAATGACACATATCAGAGAAGTAGTTTCAAAATGCAATAAGCTATTTTTTTAAAGGAAGCTGTCAAATGTAATTTAAGCATTTAAACATGGCATAATTAACAGTACATATGAAGCTGGAATGGTGCTAAGAAAATAATTTGTAAACAGTGATAAACATAACAGTCCATATACTACTATATGAGTGGGAGAAGTATGAGTTCATGTGACCGGTATGTCTTTAATGTACTAACAACAACTACAAACTAATTATGATGTACAAATAAAATCTGCAAACACTGGGTGTTACCTGGGTGTCAGTAAACAAGTACAATTAAACCACAATGAATACAATTCTTGGAACCTTTATTACTTGCTCTTGAACAGAGCCACCCATCTCACAGGTTTCTACTATATGTATTACATTTTTGAATTTGGCAGCTCCTCTGCCCCTTTTGCCTCACGGGATATAAAAGTGTCTATCCAAATCATACTTCTCAGCAGGAACAGAGCAGGTATTTCTCACATAGGTATTTTTGCATACCGAGGTTTGGGACTCATTTTGCATACTGATTTTTGCACATGGTCACCTATTTCAGACAAAGGGTTAGTTATTGGTAGCCAAACATGCAGTAATTAATGGTATTTATTGTCACTGAAAAACATGGTTTCAAGTTATAATATGTTTAAGAATGCTTAACTCAGCATAAGCACAAACGGCTACAGTTGTGACAGAGGGGAATACTATCTCAGAATAATGACTTAAATTTCACTCTTTTTAACAAATTAGTAGAATAGTTTTGTTCAAGTATTCAAATATTCAAGTATTGCATAGATTTAGAAAGCTTGGTATGTAGCGCATTAACTAATTAGATTTATTTAAAATTATATTGTGCCTGTAACATGTATCTGTTTCTTTGTTATTAAAGACACTCCTACATTTGTTTCTCACACAGAGCTATTGTATGCGTTCAATAGACTTGTAAAACGTCCAAAATCCATATGGCTGTGTTTTAACATACTGCACA
Source organism: Botia almorhae (assembly GCA_036877575.1). NCBI lineage: Eukaryota > Metazoa > Chordata > Actinopteri > Cypriniformes > Botiidae > Botia > Botia almorhae. The sequence goes on along the minus strand of JAZGTJ010010123.1, from coordinate 14,356 downwards.
TTTCTGATGCTTTTTGTGTGCTATTTGGATGTTGCCATTAAAAATACGTGGCTTCGCTTCACGGTGACACTTGAGATCATGTTGCAAGATTTTCTAAGTCTGTATACATGCATTCAAGGGCACTCATACACCTTTATGCCATCGCCACACTAGTGGTGCTTTATGGTGAAAAAGTTCAAGTGGATGAGTGCCAACTGTCAGTGAGGTTAATGTTGTATCTGTCCTCCTCTGCGCTCAGTGTGACAATGTGCTGATTGTAATTGCTAAGCACTAATAACAAGGAGGTGCGGCTGTGACTCTAGCATTAATTAACTCTGTTATGCAGATTACAGAGACATATGCAAATAGTTTGTCTCTCTGCCCCACAAAGCCACTTCTAAAAATAATCAATAGTCAATATACAAGAGAAGCATTGCATTAAAGATATTTTTTAAATGTCTGGAATACTTTCATACTATTCTGCAATTGTGGTTGACTATTTTTTGTATAATTACTACTAAACTGCATAATTGACTGTTAATAATGCTGTGATAGTTTCATATCTTTTGTATCAACATAAACATAAAACAGTTTCAACTCAAATTATTATTTTATGTCCACTTATTTATTTTTTTAGTAAGTAGCTTTGTAATAAGCAGAGTACAGCTACAGTGTACAGTTCGCCACCCATTATCTCAAAACAAACCCTTAAGGGTGACACAAGACCTTTGCCAACTCAAACTGATTTGAATAATTTCTATAATAATTGCAGTAGAATGTAAACAGAATGACCCCATTACACAGACAATGTAATGATAATAAAACAAGAATTACCCTCTAATCTTCCCGATTCTGCTACCAACACAGCCATTATTACTCTTCATGACCTTAATGCTACATAAAATAAGAATTTTGATGAAAATGTTATTATTAAAACATTCTTCAGAAGTAAGATCATAAAATGAATACCGTGCTGCTGAATTGTCATAGGGCTTTGAAAGAGACAGGCTGCCTCATCTGTTCGTATAAAATAATGAAGGTGCGATAACTTTTCCCTCAGCTCAGATCGTCTTTTGCAAGAATAAGGCAGGTGGGCTGCAGAGCAAGCTTCCGTCACAATGCAAATGTTAGCTTTGCGTTCCACAGACACCAGATCAGCCATCAATGAAAATTAATGTTTTAGAATGTGGCCCCGGTTGAAGCTCCCATTACATACTAGTTTGAAACCACAATTCTCATTCCTGATAGTAGCAGTGCTCATTAAAAAATCATGTGTGCTTCTTTAATTTGTAATCTAAAACTGAGAAAGGTTCCACAACACTGAGCCTTGTGACATTTATGTGAGTGCGAGGTGGGTGTTGTAGAAATCAAATTGTCCCTGGCGATGTCATTATGTGACAAGCTGAAGCTCTCAGTCCACAAGGGTCAGTTCTGCCTGTTGTCAGGGGAATATGCTCAATGAAGCTGTTCGTTGAGTCGTTAAATCTAATTTAAGGACCCGTAATTACATTCTAACAGACCAGGCAGAAGAATAACTCCACAAAATTACCTGAAATAAGCTATATTTTTCCAAGCCACATTTTTTTCGGGCTAAACACAGGAAATGTGCGGATGAGAATTTTGATGGTTAAGCTCTGTACAAACAAACTACACTCCCGTTTGGTTTCTAATGTAGTTTGCTCTGTACAAACAAACTACACTCCCGTTTGGTTTCTAATGTAGTTTGAGCCAATATTGACAAAGATTCCTACTGGGCTGACATATGTGTGTACTTGTTGAAAATATCCTGAAAATGTAAAAAGATGACATTTTGCAGCGTTGCGCTTATAAAAAGGTCTATACTCAGTCAATTCATGTTAAACCAGATTATTCAGGTTTATGTTAGGGTATAGAAAAATCAGTAGCACAACTTTAGAGAGGTCAAAACTCAATTACACAGTAAGCTCCTCAATTACCATAAAATGATGGAGAAACTTTACTTGTTTAAAAAAGACCCTTTTAAATGGCTAATTTATGTGTAAATAAATCCAGATGAGGCTATTAAAAGGTAAATCCATTTGCACTTTTCGCGTGGATGAATTTAATTACCATCAAAGCTCAACTAGTCTAAACTGTATAAGTGAAACAGTCTCTGTTATAGTTTAACGTTAAATTGTGTGTCACTCATTTATTGATTTGTGTGCGCTTGTTAGAAACAATATGTGCACACAATATTGTAGACGTTATAGTTGCCATCAATATATTGATATTGTATGTAGTGTCATTCAAAACATCTGAAAATGTGCTAGAAACACTCTTACACACATGCACAAAACCAATGAATATTAATAATATAATGTTGCCCATGCAATTCACTGCTATATGTTCATTTAGCATTCTTAGGGCTTCACCTACAGTAACTGTGTGTTTTGTTATACCATGATGAAAACAACACCCCCACGGTAAGTACCCAATGAATGCCTTGTTACTTGATTTCATTGCTTTTAAAATGTTAACCAGGATTTTGGTTGTGCCTCAGGCTATGTTCTGTCTTCAAGAGGAAAGAAATATAAATTTGTTCTTGGAACCAATTACAGTAAGAATAAAGTAAAAAACAGTCATATATTATTTATCCTCATTTACCACAAATGGCTTAATCTACCCGCATCAAAATAACTGCACTGGCACTACAAAAACCACTAAACAATCACTAGCTTATATTGAGCTCTTACATCTTACCTCTGTTGTTACACCATATTGTGCACAGTCAGAGATCAGACACTCCACTATCAGAGTTCTAGGTAGTAAAAAAAGGGGCATTTGACAGTGTTGAAACTCTCTTTTGGAGTCCTGCCTGCACTGCAGAGACTTCTTATGTAGTGAGATGCTGTCATGTCCTGCCAACAACGCCTCAGTGCTTTGTGCGTATGTATCCGATCCAAGCACAGAGGAACAACCCACAGAACAGAAAGTGCTATGTTAAACAGATGTATAGCTAAGACAGTACATACTTTAGGTAGTGCTGCAGACACGGTTTCAATTAAAGTCGTAGCTGCGCTAAGGATGTTCTGACTTAAACACAAGGCAGATATTACTTTAAGACACATTTGAAGAGTGACAGGGTGGTTTAAGTATGATGGTAGTTACCGGAATGGACTGGAAATGTTAGTCAGTTGCTAAAAGAGGTTTTTTTGATTTAGAGAATGTTCAGAAAGGGTCAGAAATTAACCAGGGCTTTGAGGCAAAAATGACACTGAAATATTACAAACCAGTGCAGCACACTGTAACCTGGTATTTTATTATATTTTATTGTTGGCTCCTCTGGTTGTGGGTTTAACGCCTCTGTGGACGTGCATTGACCTGTGGCTGTCAGATTAGTTTTGTATTCCCTATCTCAGAGGTGACTGCTGGTGTATAGGTAAGTCATATGAAGTGGTTTTAAAAAGAAAATCCAGACAGTGGTGATTACATTAAAATCGACTGATGGTAAACACTAGAGAGCTGTATAATCTAACACAGGGTCTTCTAACCCTGTTCCTAGAGGATTTCCCAACACTGCACATTACCTCTGACACGCCCATTTCAGGTCTTGATGTACTGATGAACTGAAGTAGGTATGTTTCAATAGGAAAACATCTAAAATATATAGGGGGCTATAGGAAAAGGGTTGGGCTAACCAAACGACCAGTTAATTAGACCAGTGTTTATTGTGTTTTTTCTTGTGCTATATTTAAAACCTGTATAAACATGTATGGATTTGATAACCGACAACATGCTGCATGTTAGACCAAACTTCCCTCATAACAGTAAAAATACCCCTAAAAAACAATTACTGAGTTTAAATGTTGCCTCTTAATTAAATGATTAGTTAGAAGGTCTAAGGTCAGTTTGATACATTTTGATACAGTTTGATAACTGCTACCAGCAGTTAAAAACCTCTAATTCACCAAGATGAAGTAACATTTTTGAAGTAGTTTTTGAAACATTTCTTTTTAACCGAAAGCTGTTGTGCCTTATTTTTCAAAGCAAAGAAGAAAATATCAGCTGTTCTCTCCAAGAAAATGGGACATTAATCATGATTATTTTGTTGGGCTGTGAGGCATGTTGAACAAAAGCTTCTACTAAATTATTAAAAACGATTGTAATGGCCTTTGATAGAGGAAGGTCAGTCCCTGCTTTTTCAAATCATCTTCACAATGTCAAAGTTAACTGTAATTGTCAGAGTCACTTTATAAAAGATTGCAGTTTTGCTGTTTAATGACTTTCAGACTGGTAAAAGTCAGTCAGTTTAATCCAGAATTACCCTAATCATAGAGTGACTGCTGCAGATAGGATATTTAAGTTGACCCCACTTCTCTCAGCAGGTTTTGAAAGTAATGACTTAAATAAATTATTTGTCACTTCAGATAAGGCGCAATGATTGACGTCTCAAATTTCAAGAGGGGTGGTTAGAGATTGGTGGTACAGTAAGGTTGTATGTTCAAAGTCCCACAAGAGTCAATCCATCACCATTACGTCTTTAAACAGGGCAATTAACTCAAAATTTTTCCAGAATAACTTTGTCTGTAATAAATAAAATTGCTTTTGCTTTAAGCACAAATGTTTTTTTATAGCCAAAAAGTGATGGTGAGAATGTAATTTGTGTGATATGTTTTGTTTATTTTGCTTTCAGCACTATACTTTTATTTGAATTAGTGCTTTTAATTTTGAACATTGGACTTATTTATCAATAAAAGCTTTGAAGTAAATTTGATGTGTTTCAAAAATAGTCACGCATCGAATTTATATTTATGGGATATATATGATCTGTACCATAATCATATACATAATCACTACCCTAATTGACAATTGTGTTTATAATTTGTGTTTCTAATGATATTTTTCATCAAGATGTAGAGTAGTTATCGTGTATTAAAATTTAAGGGATCTACAGGGAAGCTACAGGAAACAACTGAAAATGTTACAACCACCCCCTTCTCCCCTAACTGTTGGCCATGCAAAGATGTCTGTAAGAACTGTAAGAAATAAACAGTATATTATGAGCAATAAAACTAAAGCATACAGAACAACTGAAAGAGGCTTGCAATTTTTAGCACATGCCAAAAAATTTAATTAACCTGACAAATATTATTCTGCCAAATGACAGATCTGACTAGCATGACCTGTTTTGCTCCTCAAGCATGACCTGTTTTGCTCCTCAGGCATGACCTGTTTTGCTCCTCAAACATGTCCCTGTTAAAGTCTTCTTCGATTCTGACAAACAAAAGTAAAGATGCTGGTCAGTAGATTGCAGTGGTTCTTCCCTCTATTCTACACTGATCTTCCCTCTATCAGTGGATTCTGATGTGTCTGTGTCCCTCTAAGGAAGAATCTGACATTTCACTGATAACAAGGATATAGGTTAACGATTAAAGTGTGGTCAATTGTGCAGTCGCCATCTGTGTCTAACCAGGCATGCATTCCCTGTTATCATTGTGAAAAATCAGTGTGTGTGTTTAGATAAGTAAAATGAGATTATTGTAGGTAGGGGGCAGCAACGCTTCAGTAGATGTAAAAAGCCTAAATTAGAGCAAGATACCTGCTTTGTTTTACACCGTTGCAGACACGCACATGCTCCCAAGAGAGCTGTGCTGACATCATGAGCATTAGAAAAGGCTTAAAAATCACCAGTGATGCTGTTAATCAGAGTCAATCTCCAGCGCATCACGCTCCACAAAGCCTGAAGAACATCCAATGTCCTCGGTCCCTCAGCACCTGTAAGATCTGCTTACAGCCCTCTGTGAAGCACTTATGAGCAGAACACAGCACATACTCTCTGCTGTGCTCTATAAGCTCAGTCTTTGCTCTAGAAAACATGGAAACAATTATCAAAATGTTAATTCTGTTTATTTGTTATTTATTATTTACCTTGGGTCTTGGAACAGCTCCTCATCTTAGGATAGAATCGTGAGGTTTTGCACAAACATTCTAACTGTTTTGCTGATAATATATTTGCATGTGAAAAATACATTTTCACCAGTAGTCACCAGTAGACTTTTGGACCCCACTATAGGTAATAAATAGAGGTAATAATGCAGTAAGTGACATTTATATAACATTTATATAGCATTGATGTAGATAGACATTTATATACAACACTGATGCACTCACCGAAGGATAGTAAGAAAATAGGGTTGGGTTATTTTATTATTATAAAAAGTCAGAATATTTATGCAGCAGGCACATATAAATCGTTGAAGCCTTCAGGAAATATGAATGAGCATTATGAAATTAATGAGCATAGGGTGATCTGCTTTTGTGACAATAAGAGGAAGCCCAGAGGCCTTCAGTGAAAGCTGAGCCAATGGGGATCAAGCAGCATGAGAAGAAAGCTGGAGAATGTGCTTACAGCCTCAAGTCAGGGAGCAGAGAGGATTTCCCTCTCTCTCCTGTTCACCCTGCTGATTAGCCCTGCTGAGTAACATAGCTCAGTGGTGCATCTCAGTAAACATCTTGCTGTTTTCCCTTTTTCCCTCACTGGTACCCAGGATCATGCCTAAGGGTCTGTTCAGAAGGGAATTTCACTCAGAAACAAATTTCCTTATGTTCTGCTAATGCCTGTTTTTGAATTCTCTTGAAACCTTTTGTACGTTTACATTGACCCCAATAGAGTGATTAGAAAACCAGCAAACAGATCTCAGGCTTTTCTCCTAGATAGTACTGACATAAGATGGAGAGCAAATTGAGATGTTTGCGCATGTCTCCTGAATCTTAGAAATCATTGATTCATGTATTTCCTGTATAGCATTTTATATCTTAATTCAGTATGAATGTAAACATTTCTAATTAAACTGAGGAAAAAAGAAAACATTTTATGTTATTTATATTATTTTATGTTAAACTGAGAGGTGTGTAAGAGGCATCACTGAGCAATATATATTTTCATGGTTGCATGAAAATGACTGTCTGTCTGTCTTGAGTTGAGAATAAGAATCTGAATAGAGTATATTATAGAGTAATAGAGAAAATAATAAATGTTTAAAATCTTGTTGTTTTTAACAGTATGGAGATGGACTGAAAGTCTCCTTCTCTCAGACACAAATCTTTTCGTGTCTTCAAACTTTAAGCTGTGCTTGCAGATGGACAAATTTAGTGGTCTATATATATTCCTGCTGAATTATGAAAATTACTCTTTTAGGCGAAGAGAACAGTTTAATTTTACTTTCTGGTTAATGACAGAAAATGGCCTGAAGCACAGAAGGAAGAAGCACCTTCTCTCAGATACCTGCAGAGTGACTGTGAGAGAGACCTGGAATGAACTTCCTACACAACCTTTAATGAGAACAACTTCTTTTGCTTTTGCAATTACAAAACACTTGAATTTGTTTTCTTTTTTCTGACGTTTATGAATATGATAATATGAGCTCATTTCTAGCAACACTTTTAGCTTTTGCAAAGTAAGCTGAATCTGAATCTAGCATTTTTGGCAGCATAAGAAAATCTGTGGAGGTTGTACAAAACTGTATGAACCATTGCAAATGAAATTTTAAATGATCTGGCAAGCGCTGCAGTCTAAAGTAAAATACACTACATGCACTTATTTCTTTCACCACTTTTATTCTGCCATGCTCTGAAAAAACAAATGTCAATTTCCTATATGCATGTAATCTTAAGAACTTCCGCAATTATATAAGCCAGCTGGAAAATATTGTGATCTGTCATTTGTGGGTGTGGTGGTATCTTCAATCTTCTGCGGCAGCTTTAACAGCATCAATAGTGTAATATGAGTTTATAATCAGAATAAAGTCAGTTAAATAGGGCCATTAATTTAGTTCAAATGAAAATGAAAACAAAAATGAAAAAGATGTTTACTTTACAGAATTTGTAAGGAGATGACAGTTGAGCACTGTTGCACCCCTAAGTGTTCCGCCTCAATTCAATTCGGTCATCAGTTTGGCTATCTTGTTAGTCCACTTTAGACAATCTACAAACTACAAGTAACTTTACCACTAGTCGGATAACCCTCATTATTTGCAAATACATGTCAGCTAACTCTCAGTAGAGTATTAGTGGACTGTTAGATTAGGCTTAGTTTTAGGGTTAGTAGATTAAGTTGACATGTACTTGCGAAGTTACTGTGAAACTGGTGGGGGATCATCAAATTGTTAGCAGATATTAAGCATTCAGTTTACTAATACTCTGTTAATACTCTAATGACTGACAAGCGGGTTCAGAGTTACTTATAGTTAGTAGTATGTCTAAAGTGGACACAGAATATTACTATTAGTTTTCACACTTTCCCATACAAATACCCAGGATTGGGCTCTTGTAATTGTATAAATATTGACCATTAATATTACAGTCCTAATCTTGAGATCTCTAACTTGTAGGTCATGTATCTTACAGTGGCTGAAAATGCATGACTCAGACTAAGGGAATATTAATGCTGTTTAGTTAAAATGTCAAAACGTGCTGGGAACTCCATAATGTACTACTGAGCTTGCATGATGCCTGGGATAGCCGTGTGTGTGTTTGAAGCAGCAACTAGAACAAGGTTGATTTAGCCCCAGAGGATTTCTGGTAATTATAAACCACAGAGCTGACTCACGTTAATTAACAATCCAATTACCGTTCCTTACATTTTATTTTTCCTTCTCGCATTGTAATCGTGCAATCTCTCCATCTCTTTCTCATTTAAATCATGTCATCTTGTAACGAGGTATAATCAGTCTGATAATACATAGGCCAACCAATTAAAACGGAAACGTATTATTACATCTCATCTTTTGAAGTCCCTAACACACGCCCACCCCTTTGATTATATAACCTGTGTCTGTTCGTGAGCGCAGACAAGGGGTAAGGATGTCTTGGCTGCTGGTATGTGGGATGACTAGATAAACAACTTAACTAAGACACGACTTTCCTTTTCAGTCAAGATTTTGGCTTTCCTTGTACCATTTGTTTTCTCTCTTTCACAAACTCTTCCCCCCTTTTCCTCCCCCTCCCTTTCTCTTTGATCTCTCTTTTCTTATCACGCACACTATTGCAAACACGCAGGGTCTGCAGCAACATCATCTGGGCGCTGGAGAGTGTGCAAGCCTGCGTGCCAACTGTCTGCGTGTGTGCGTGTTTGTGTGTGAACGCGCACACATGTCTCTCTCAATGATGTGAGAAATCAAGAGAGACACGTCGAACCTTATCGGAATCTGATATCTTAAGCCTCCTTGTGGTGGATTTTAATCTGACGCACTAAACGCAGTGGATGTGCAACACAGCGCACGGTTGCGCACTCGCATACACTTCCCCGTCCGCTCCTGCATGTGTGTGTGAGAGAGTGCGTGCGTGCGTGCGTGAGCGTGTCTGCTCGCTGCAGCTCCGGCGTCGGGCAAACCCTCACTGCTGCACTTCAGACAACGTGGAACAGCGCGTCTGGCAAGGCTGCTGCAGCCCACCGCCTCGCATGGCTCCCCTATGTGCGCTCCTCTTGAGTGCGCTGCTAAAGAAGCGGATATGTCCCATTGCCACGGGAGACTGCCGGTCTCACTGCCTTCCTCTCCTCCGCTAATGGTCCTCTTAGGGTGAGTGTGCCCTCCATTCAGCCCTCTGTATATTTTCACATCAAGTACTGTAAAGAAGGGTCTGTTTGTGCATTGCAATGGGCTTAAAAGACAGCAGCTGAAGGCTTCATTAAAACACGACCGGCTGATGGTTACTTGCTGTACTTAGGCTGAAGGAGGCGGTTTTGTATTACACTTAATCTATATGTGCCTGGATTAGAAGATGATAATTCTTTCACGTTTGTGAGGTTTGATGTTCATATGGTTTGTTTAAAACTATTTACTTGTAGATTTATTTTATGTTTTAAAAAGTAATTTGTTGGCTTTTTTATGCAGGCTTTGCTTTTCAACCTAAAGAATTTGGTTTTTACGGTGTTTTCAAAGCCTGAGAGAATGTATGTAAAAGCTTCATATGTCAGAACAGCTCTTAAATCTGCAGTGGCAGTATTGTTAGGTACACAGGCAATTTGATGTCTTTTCGGTTTATTGGATGTCCTTCGTGGGTGAGAGCTTTCTCCCACACCTGAACAGGCACAGCAAAAACTCTTTATGTTGTATGTCGCACATAAGGTGCATTATAAGTGCTGTATAGAAAACAATTATGTTAAAGAACATTTGATTAAAAACACGTTATTAAATGTTATATATTATTAAACGTTTTATTAAATGTTTTGTGATACAGTATCATTTAGAACAAATAAAAACTCTCCAAGCAAAGTCACTATTATTTAAAAATAAGAATTATTAGAAATATTGTAGACATATCATATAAAGTTATCATACAGAGAAAATTGTACATGACAAACTTGTCAGCACAACATGACTGGATATGACTTTGTATGATCACATCCCTACTGAAAATGTTGTCTTGTATGCTTGTGTGTGTATCAGAGAGAAAAAGAGATGTCCACCATGTCACGTTCTGGGGTGCAACTGTCTTCCACATATTGCAGGATTTTCACTCTTTACAGTGAATCAGAGTCTAATGTAGTAATTGGTACACATGCCAGTTAAAAAGAAATCCATATTACCTTTCATCTCACTTGTTTTGAGTTCTGAGTAAAATAATTCCTTCTTGTCCAGCTTCCATCATTCTTTCATCATTGTGCTCAGTGAGGGAAGATTAGATGTTCTCTTCCTATATGCTCACCTGCTGAGATGGGCAGTGAGGTGCATTCCATTTATTTGCACTTTTTGTTTGTACCATGTCCCTTCAACGTCTACTGCACTCCAAGACTTCTGGAGTCACGGGCCTTTAACTGAACCCAGAATAAAAATGCATTTGCTCACACTTTATGGCTTTTTTACTCCATGTCCTTACTTTTGTTCCTCTACTGTTTTTTTCACTTCTGTAAGTCTTGACTGATGGCCAGCTGAAATCAGATTTATATTTAAACACTAGAAGTGTATAAACAAAGAAAACAAAGGAAAAGATCATTTAAATGACAAAATAGAGTATTTCCTTCAGGTTTGTTTAACATACTGAATCTCAGTACCAATTAATTCTCAAAAAACATCATTTGGTTTGGAAAGATTACATTCTTGTTTTGAAAAAAAAACAATACGATTTTTTCTTTTGCGTTTTAATAATTCATGCATCAAAGGGTTAAATCCCCACATACACCCACTGCTCAAATAGGTTTAATAACACCTTAGTGTACGTCACAGATCCAAAGGGGAATTCCTTTCTTTACAGTCTATTAAATACTGTAGCTTGTTATTGGAATTAGTGCCAACATTCTTATTCACTGCTTTTCATGCAAAGCTGTGGTAATAGTCGTTTGAGCTTGATGTACTTCTCCATACATGTCTTGCTTGTTAAGTCAGTCACGGTTATGAAATGCACCTTTTCTGTGCTAGCCAGCAGCCTGAGGCTTCATGTTTAGCTAAGCCTGACCCAGCACAATTGAAAGAGACAGTGAATGTTAATAGTACAGACTGCGCTCCTCACACATTCAAATATAATGTACAGTATGCACGTTTTTCAGGCCAAGAACTCCTTGGTGGATAGAGATACAAAACAGTGATTCCCTGTTACATATTGTATGAAATGAAGTGTTGTGCTTTAATTTAATGCTTACATTGCAAAGCCATTAAAATATTATTCACTAATAATACCAATAGAAGTGTAGGCAGTCAGTGGGGGTCACTTGATCCTCTCTGTAATACAGTCACATATTACAGTCGAATAGGTGTGTCAGCATTACATGTTGTGCTTTAATTTAATGCTTACATTACATTTGAAGTACAATGGTAACCAAACAACTTTGACACACATTGACTTTCATTGTATGGACACAAAATCTCAAAATATATCTTTCATTTTAAATTTTCATTTTTGGGTGAACTATCCCACAGCAATTTGTATCAACAAAGTAACCTCTATAGTTATTGGTTTGTCAATGAATGTTTGCAGTTTCAGCTATGCAAACACACAGTGATGTGTTGCGGTGAGCACCAATAGGAGTGTAGGGGGGTCAGTGGGGGTCACTTGATCCTCTCTGTAATACAGTCGTATATTACAGTCGAATAGGCGTGTCAGCATTACAGTGACTTGGCAACCTTCAGCAATTTCATTTCATACTAATGGAAGCTTTATTTCTGCTGTGAGAAACTCATTATAACATGGTTTGAAATAAATACATCTATAGATTCTAGTTAACTGCAGCATCATCCAAATTTAAAAGAAAAAGTAAACAAGTTTTAATGACTGAAACTATGTAGTGAGGTCTGGGTTTTCACAAATCATTACTAGCATAACATTTAAGTAAAAATGACATTAATTTTAGAATTTATTTTGCTTTGATGACAGCATGCACTGAAGTTGGCTTGGACCCCATAAGTTTGTGCAAAACCTGATGATCCATGTTATCCCAGCATGATTTGAAAATGTTCCAAGGAGCAGCTGGTGTGCTTTATTGGAGGCAAGAAAATCTGACCTTTGTTTGAAAAAAAACAAAGACACAGATTTGCTTATTTGATAGATCAACATTGCTAATATCTGAAACATTTCCTATTAGTTTTATTTTTCTTTGTTTTGTATTTTTCCAATTTCTAACTTCCAGGTCTAAATAAAATGTAGAATTCCAGATTCTAACTCAGACTTTTAACCCAAACCAAACAGTATATTTACTCATTCTCTTAAAACACTGCAAAGTTACCAAACCAAAAATATCGTCTCAGCATTTGCATTTGTCTTTTCCCTTTAATAAGGTGAAACATATACGCTAGACAGCAGTCTGAGGACGTTTGGCCTCCCAGTGAGCAACCTTTCAGTGACTCATAACTTTTTACTGTAGCGCAGCGTTAGTGCTTTTGGGTTTCAGACTGTGCAACCATGTGGTGACAACATAAGGCTACGCTAGCTAAAGAAAATCATTAGATTGTTTTGCATGTTAAGGTTTGAGCCTACAGCTGAGAGGGCTCAAAGCTCTTTGCAAAATAAAACACAGAGATTAGAGCTCTCCCAACATTAATGACTGTTACACCACATGTAGTTCTGGATTATAATAAAGCAAGGAGGGAGGAAAAGATAAACAGGATCATTGTAACACTGGCTGAAATGTATTTTATAAAAATTTTAATCATAAATATGGTGTATCTTTGTTTATCATTCAGGTCATCCACCCCAGATATCGGATAGATTTTAATTATCTGAGCCATGAACCATGATTTGCTACTTGTCAGTTCCAGGTGGTGGAAATACATTCTATGGGGCATTTGATTGGACAAACAAATCTGTGTAGTGCATGATGAGTCATCAATATTGTTGACAGTTTTCCCAGTAGTACATTTTAAATGCATAAAAACCACAACATTTCAATTGTGGTGAATAATAACTTGTGACAAACCAGCACAGAGACAGGTCAGCCTATATTTTTACTGTGAACCCTAATGCTAATAATGGTTGTGTGTCACAAAAAACACGTAACACTGTGATGTCAGTGACGTTTCAAACAATGTTGTATTACAAAATAATCAACCCTTCCTCGATGGGATGTAATGAAATATGTCAGTTTAGTGTGCTATAAAAAGAGCAACAGACAGGGACAGCTCAAGACCTCAGGATGATTAAGCAGACAGTCAGGTGCTGTTTTATCTACCACAGTACGTACCACAGTAGTTATTGTGCATCCTTGGTTTCTGTACACACACACACACACACACACACACACATACATTTTTAGAAAACAATTAATTGCCTTAGATGTATTCTGCATTTCTCCATCTGCGTGCATAATAAAAAGTATCATTGTAAAATATCATAGTTTATATTGTATTTAAGCCTGCAAACTCTATGTCTTAGTCTTTATGATTTTATAGAATCTATGATGCATATTATGTTTTATAGGCAATCACTTTGTCATTTAAAAACTTTAGCACCATTACACTGCAAAACATTATTATGTGTCACTGACACATCATGCTTCATTAGCATTATAAAACATGAATAATATTTCTAGGTTTTACACAACAGCTGAGCACAATATCATAAAATAAAGCTGCCGACGCACGCGCACAAACACACAAATAAAACATCTAGTGCAGTTCAATCTCTGTAATGTAAAATGAATACTAATTAGGTCACTTTGGTGTAAAAGTTTAATCAGCTCACAAATCCACAGGCAATCTTATTATCCTCCAAAATCACAAGATTAAGATAGATTTTTGATATGAAGTCGCTGGTGTAACTGACCTCCTAACTGATGGTCTTTTTCAATATCAATTTGTGCTCAGTTATGTTGATAGGATTTAGGAAAAACTGATGATTAAAAAACTGAAACACATGAGAATATAATTACAAACAATATGCGATATTCTGCAGGAAGGACCCTCTCGCCCGCAGAGCATTGAAATCTGTA
>JAZGTJ010010122.1:4168-18493 GCA_036877575.1 Botia almorhae | reverse complement strand
TAATAAACATTATATAAGCCTTTAGTCCTGTAATCATGTGACTTTGGAAAGCAGCCATACAGACACACATGCCCAAACATCAACTGATGCGAACACTTACCATTTGCTGCCTTTGCTGACCCAGCATGCACTTGGAGGGCCTGACCTCTGTACCCCAGTGTGGCGGAAATGTTTACAATTGAGCCACCATGATCCTTAAAGACAAAATAGCAACAAACCCAGCTAACCCAGCAAAATTAACCACTAACCCATTAATGGTCTATATCATATGAATGTCCAAGACATACAGACAACTCGCTATGTCAAATCATATCCATGAGACTGATGAAGACCAGTGAAATCTGCATCCTTACCTTGAACCATTTGTCAAATATCACTTTACTGGTGTTGAATGTTCCCATAGTGTCGATCTCCATGACTGTTTTGAAGGCGTTAAATGACAACGATGTGGCGGGGCACAGGAAATTACCTGCAGCATCTGTATGTAGACAAAATATATAATATTACACATTACAGCTTCATATTAATTAATACACTTTATAAAAACAACCCATGACGGTGAAATGATAATGTTAAGATATACATTGCTATAAATTAGCATAACATTGCTATAAATTGTTCTTTAAAATGAACACAATTGTGTCTTGATTGATATTGGCTGATCGTGACCCCTGCAAAGAGCATCTAATATAAACCGTACTGTTAATAAGTATGTCAATGTGTCCAAACTCTCTCAGGGTTTCTTCCACAGCGGTAGAAATCGACTCTGGCTGACGTACATCCATTGCTACAGGCAAACAGCGTCTGTTTGTGCCGCTGGATAACTTCTTCGCTGCCTAAAACACAAACAAATACATAACTCTTTATCCAAGCAAATGCATCAATGACGTCAAAGTTATCCTAGATGTTTTCGAGAAGGTACCTCAGAGAGTTTCTCCAGGTTTCTGCTCGCAATGACTGTGTCACAGCCATGTCTGCAAAAGCCAGGACATAAGATTAAACCGAGACAACCAGAATACCATAGGCAGAAAAATCCCAAGGAAAGTAAAAAATAAGCTTTAATCTACACTAGAATCTACTGTAATCTACACTAACATTAGAATCCCTTCAGGTGAATCTGAAGGCGCAGCTTTGATAAGATATCAAAGCTGACCAGAAGGTCATAAAGGTATTAAGAAAAGTTCAAAGATCAGAGACTGAAACAACAGAGCTAAATCTTGGATCAAAATGGCTGCAAGCACAATACACAGTGAGAAACTGGGGAGGAAAATCAGTGACCACTGACCTCATCAGAACTTCTGCGATCCGAAAACCAATACCTGATCCACCGCCAGTTATAAACGCCACCTGACCGCTGCAAAATCACACAGTATAGCTAAACACATTTGTGCATTGTATGATGTATCTGATTGTTATGGTTGTCTCCATTCAAAGGCTTCCAACAGACATTTGCTCTTCAAAGAAACTGTCAAAACATAAGTCGAAACAGATCGACATGTTCTCCTCACCTGAGCAGATCCGGACTGTAGATGTGTGTGTACGTGCTCATGCAGTCATCGGTCTGAACATCCTCGGGTGAGTTATTGACCAGCTGAGGTTTCTCTGCCATGTCTCCACTGTAAAACCGCGTGAAAACAACATAACAATCTCGTTTGCATATATACAACTGGACCATTCAATCTCATAGATCATTTCACAACGGCCTCTTAAGACAACACTGCATAAAAGTGAAAAGAAAAGAGAAAAGAAAAAAAAGAAAGAAAAAGTGAAAAGAGAAATTGTGATTTCACAACCGCTACTTTACTTGTACGTTACACCGTAAAAACGTTCCGGCAAAGCATTAAATACGAGCTAATGTTACTTTACCCCGTATTTGAATCCGATTACACACGACAATCGAGCAGTTTATGCAAACGTTGAACAGTTCTGCACGCTGGACTTCTGTACCTGCGGGATACTTGTGACGTCACACAAGCGCAGACCCTTAAGGCATTGTGGGAAATGTAGTTTGTTGGAGGGCACTAGCGAACGGATGTTTTTGATAAAGTTATTCTTTCAAGTTATCACCACCGTTTACAATGTTACTACTTGGGGTTAACAACAAATATGGTGTTTGAAGTTAATCCTTACATAAAGATACTGTGGTGGTATCATAATTCATGGTAGACGATAAAACGATGGTAGTGAAAGAACTGCTATGTTCATGTACCGTGGTATTCAAGAAATGTATGAATGTATGAAGTTCATTTTGGTCTTGTCATGCAAACAGTTTTTCAGTATCTGCGGGACCTTCTTCCTCTCCTTGTCCTCTCCAAGTTGTTATGACTGTAACATAATTTGTAATAAAAAAACATTTTCTTTTCCTCCTTTTCCAGATCTTCCTCACCTCTCCAGCATCAGTCTTTCCTCTGGACTGACATCTTCCTCTCTATCTGATCCGTCCTCATCCTCCACGCCACACGGTTCCCCTTTCAGTGGGCTGTTCTCCAGATCTCCAGAAATCATGGAGAAATTTAGATATATTTGTATTACAAAAATGTCTATTGTGTAAATCATTACCTTGTATACATGTACATATGAAGATTTAAAGACACAAAACTGTATCACAGTTAATGTGTGTGTTAGTGTATGTAATAATCACAAAATAGTTGTAATTATGGTGAAATCTAGAGTGATAAAAGATAAAACACAGAAGATCAGCCTCAGGCCCTTGTGTTTATCTTGTACACGCAGAAATAATTCCAGAAAACTAGAAAGATGACAGCCTTTAGCCGGCTGTCTGCACATTCACTACACTCAACTAACTAGAAGTATACACGTACCGTACACACCAAAAATAAACAAACATTGTTACATTGGGTTTGTAAATCTGCTGTCTCACCATAAATTCATTTGGAATGTTTTCATTAGGAAACAATTATTGACTGCATTAAGCAAGCATTTTAAAATCCCTTACAAAATCACTGCGTAGTAATCGTAGATCATAAACTAATCTTGTTAAAGTTAAGATTTTAATCTTGTCTGCAATAATTTGAGAAGAACAGAATTTATCAAGACTTTCAAAATTTCACACACATTGCCACACACATTGTTAAATAAGTATAAAACCTGTAGTGAAATATCAAGTGAACAAATTTATCTGAGCAGCTGAAACTATGAGATTTGGGATTGATTGATTTCAAAAGTAGATTTCTCTAGTTTGGAGTATCGATACCTCAAGAAACCTAAAAAATGCACAGATCCCTCCTCACTCTGCAACTCTTTATATCTTCAATCTCCTAATTTTCCAGCCAGCAGAGGAGGTAATGGAGCATTTATCCATCATTTTGTTTGGGGTAAACAGAAGCGGCCATTGTGTGTGTCTGTTTGGCACAACCTGGTCGTCCTGTATTTCTATATTTGTACATGAGACACTAACATCAGCAGAAGAAAATTTCTATTCCTTCGATATTTCCAAACTGAGGAGAGAAACAGAGGGAATGGACAGAGAAATGAATAACACAAACGCCGGTGACCTTAAAGGGTGTTTTATGCATATATGAGGTCAAAGCAAGAGGACAAGCTATATATGGATAAAAGTGGATAACGGATCATATACGGTAATGCCTTTCTGACAAACTTTTAGCTGATTATTACTAAACTTTGAAAGTAGCTGAGTAACATTTTCAACAGCTAACAAAACTAGACTTTGAAACGCCACTAAAATGTTTTCTAATGCAATCAGCCGTCAGATTTCAGTGTACACTTATGTCTGTGTCTGTGTGTGTGTGTGTGTGTTTTAGTGCATGGAAAAAGGAATATAAAAAAAGCTCCTGTATGTTTTGTCGCTATGTGAAGAAGGAACAAAGCAAGTGTGAGAGAGAAACATGATGGAAAATTGTTTGACTTTTGACCCCACTGTTTTCCAATCGTATAATTCCAGTCTGCACCCGTCCGTTATTGATGTCAACAAAACAAACTCCACCTATGAGGATACCTATGTCATTAGTCTCGTACTTTCCTGTATCTACACCATCTTTCTCTTCCCCCTCGGCCTTATGGGTAACATCCTTATCTTGCTGGTGAACTTTGACCCTCGTCAGCGGATGAGCACACCTGACCTGTACTTCACTAATTTAGCCCTGGCTGACTTAGTCCTGGTTTTGGACTCCCTGATTGAGGTGTTTAATCTGAGTGAGCATTACTATGACGACGCAGTGCTGTGCTCCTGCATGGCACTGTTTTTGCAGGTGAACATGTACAGCAGCGTGTTCTCGCTCACCTGGATGAGTCTGGACCGTTGCCTCACACTGACGGGTCTCAGCACACGAGCACTACCCGAAAACGCTACAGTTATGCACCACTCACGGGTCGCCCAAAGGGCTTGCGGGACCATCTGGGCGGCGGCCACCCTGTGCACCCTGATCCCATTTGCTACAGCACACGTGCATCATGGCTGGGGGCGTGGCTTTTGTTTTGCAGGTGTGGCTGAGGTGCAATGGCTGGAGGTGACGCTGGGCTTTGCCCTTCCGTTCTGCGTGATGGGCGTGTGCTACGCCCTAATCGCACGTGTGCTTCTGCGCTCTGAACGGCCACAGCGAACCAAAGCCCTGCGCATGATCATCGCAGCTGTGACTGTATTCTTTGTGTGCTGGCTGCCAGAAAACGTCTTTATCAGTGTGCATCTGCTGAGCGGCGACACTGATGCCTCCAGGCGACGTGGAAACCACACGCTGTGGCAGCGTTACCCCCTGACCGGACATGTGGTGACCCTGGCGGCCTGCGCCAACAGCTGTCTGAACCCCCTCGTCTACAGCCTGCTAGGAAACACCTTCAGACGTAAACTGCAAGTGTTTGTTGCGCACCACGTCCGCTGCCTGCATACGCGCATACAGACTGCAAACACGGCGCCTCCCTGTCCGTGTGTCACATGCACAAACGTGCACCATTCTTGTTCACATGAGAATAAAGACTCAGAGGAGGAGCGTGACCTCAGGAGTGGAGAGGAGGGGGCCGAGGGACGAGACTGTGTGTGTGACAGTGTGGGTTAAACATCAGGACTTGGGCGGGGCCTAACCAAGGTCTTGTCCCTTTTTCTTAAAACAGCCAATGGGATTTAGTTGGTTTCACAGCCTGAACCAAATCATTACATTTATAGAGTGCGCCTCACAATTCTGTTGTCTATGTTAATTTATATGTAAATATAGTAAAGTGTTTAAAAGTTCTAAAATGTTCTTGAGACCATTCTAGGTTCTAGAGAACGGTCTAGAGAATGTTAGCCAACATTTTAAAAATGTTCCCTGATATCTAGGTAATGGTAAAAATAAGTGAGGAGGACGGGATGCTGATTTTACTCACCTTTGTTTTCTTTGAGTTCTCTGTGCTCTCTTCAGCTGCGTGTGTGTTTTGTGTTTTGCTTCCTGTGACGACAGCACGTCTGTTTCGTAAACAAACACCTCACACTCCTAAAAATTCAAAACAGAATTAAAAAATACAAAATATATACTCATAGTTCTGCGAGTATCAAATTAATACAACATGAAAATCAATAAAACAATATGATTTATTTTCCAGCCTTTGCTTGTAGTTCAGATTTGAAGGATGAAATATTATTTAACTTGTTGGTTGATATGTGCATCTATCTATCTATCTATCTATCTATGTGCATTAATTATAACGTCTTTTATTTTCCTCATCATTAGTTCTCTTTTTAGTAGTTTTGCCATTTAAAACATAAAACGTTATAAAAACGACACAAAGTCATCTTAATACCCAGACTAAATAAATACTAAGATGTTGTTGACAGATGTCTCAAACTATAATAAACTAAACAGCAAGTGACAACAATGAAAAATTGTTTCGAAAATTTTTGTAGAATAAAGATTTGGGGACGTCACGCAACGATACAGGAGACCTGTATGACCAGTAACCAGCTGGTTCGACTACCCACATTTTAAATTAAATTAAATTTGAATTAAACTAGCTGACCAAAGTGTCACAGATCGAGAGAGATTTATCTGACAAGAAAACACTGACGTGTGACTGCACAGCTGACCCAACATCACGTGTGACGACGTTGCTATGGTTATGCAACATTATGATCTCTGATTGGTTGATTCTTTTCATCTTTCGTGCAATCTTAGAAAAACGCTATAAATGAGAACTACATTACTAGTTAATTAAAACTGTTTTCGTTTATGATATTATTATGTTATATTATAGAAAACGTCCTCTAAACTGCTTCCTCTAAAGTGTTTTCAAAGGGGAACTACATTGCTTCTAGTCCAAGTTGTTTTCGGGCAGATTTCACAGATGCACAAGTTACATGACCGGAGAGATTCGCACCTGAGGAAGAGATGTCAGCCGTAGAACGAGTTTGTTCTCAGTTATCACGAATTTATTTATATCATCATCATCATATTATTAGAAGAGGACGGGTGACTTCAAGGCAAGTGGATATTTTGTCCTTGCAAAGATTAACAAATTGTCATTCAAGCGAGGTTTTAGTCAAACTGCTGTATACTGGTGGAAATTACTTGTATTCGTGATACCGATGCAAATAAATATGTTTGATTTCCATTGCGTAAATAGATTTATAACTCAATTTATTTTAAAATATTTTTGTTTATGTTCTAGCCTTATAAACTGTCAACTGACCTTGGCTGGGGGAATCTGTGTTGTATTAACATTTTTTTTATTATTAAGCACCTATGATTAGATCTTTGTTAATAGTGGAATTCTTAGATGATTTTACCCTTTAAAATGTTTAACACTATATGTTTTTCAAAAGATTCGTTTTATTTCTTGTCATGAGACTTTCTAGGTTTATAATACGTTGTGTAATTAGGAAATATTAGGTCAAGCAGCAAGTTCATTTATCCGTAGATTGAGAACCTAAGGGAAGTACTTTAACACACTCACTCTCATTTTTAAATGTAATAAATTAGTAACAGTTGTTGCTGTCACTCTTGTAGACCATGTGCCACAAGGATGCTGTCCATGACATCACAGCTTCACGCAAAGACCAGAAAACCTCCCGATGATGAGGAAACATCAAAACCAATTAAGTTCTCCACCAGCAAAGCCAGTCACAAAAAATGGAACGTGGAGCACTCACTGGGCAGCAGTTTTCAGAGGCCATGGTGGAAAGTTTTACCTATCAGTATCGTAGGAGTGGGCTTCCTAATCTGGTGTGTCTTCAGAAGAGAGACAGATATTGACGAGTCTCTGGAGAAACAATTGCATGAACATTTACAAGGACTGGTGTCTGACGAAGAGGAAGATGATGTCGGAAATAAACCATGACAGTGACTCAAAAAGGACATTTTCCATTTTCTAATATTTTGATTCAATGACACCACCAGAATTAATGTTAACTGTTCTCCATAAACTGCAACTTTCAAAGTAAATTAAACCGCATCTACTTAAAAAAGCAAAATCTGATTAATTTATTTTAGAAACCATGGATTTTGAGGTTTGTGTTTTGCATTAAAAAAAACCATTTCATTTAAAGTTTAGGTCACCTGTTTTAGTAAATTTAATCTAAACATGTGAAAGACAGAATCTGTACTTAATTTGTAGAAATCATTTCATTGGGTTAAGCTAGTCAACGGTTCATAAGGAACATCACGTAAAAATGCTTGTTTGCTAACTGAACTTGTATTCCATTACAAATATCTGCATTGCAATGACTGGTCAGAATTAAGAACAAGTCAATACGCAGCAAAACAAACATGAGGTAGTGGAAAGTTTATTTACAACCAAATGGCCACAATAGAAGGAGAAACCCAATATTGATAGAAATAAAATGGACATGTTCTAATCCATGAAGCATGCAGACTAGGCAGAGGTATATGAAAGTCTAAAATACAAACTTTAAAACCCTGAGGAGCTCCCGGAATGTTCTGACATCGCCCCCCCACTCACTAGTCAACTTGAACCACAAAGTACCCCTCCCCTACCGCAACTACCAAAAAAAAAAATAATTACAAAAACTTAAACTACACAGGCATTTATAGTCAAGAGTGTAAGAATCCCTAATGCCCCTCCCCCCAACCCACCCATGCCACAAACCCCTCCCCCATATATTCCTCCACACAAAAAATATCGAGTAAATAGCAAAGAGTTTAAGCGCGCTCTCCGCGGATTCGACGGGCCAGCTGGATGTCTTTGGGCATGATGGTGACGCGTTTGGCGTGGATGGCGCACAGGTTGGTGTCCTCAAACAAACCCACCAGGTATGCTTCACTTGCCTCCTGCATTTTACAGAAACGGGTTATCAGCAGTGGCAAAACAAAGTTGTTTTACGGTTTATTATATAACAGGCTGATCCCAATAAAACCACTGTTATCTATAATGGAACCAGGAAACGTACCTGCAGAGCTCCAATGGCAGCGCTCTGGAAACGCAGGTCGGTCTTGAAGTCCTGAGCAATCTCACGAACCAGACGCTGGAACGGAAGCTTGCGGATCAGCAACTCTGTGGACTTCTGGTAACGACGAATCTCACGAAGAGCCACAGTACCAGGACTGGGGAAAAACAGAAACGGTCAATATACTGCACAATGTTTGCATAAAATAAAATGTCACTTCCACGTTTTTTCAAAGCACTGTTTTTAATAACATAGTGGTGATGATTATGTAATACCCTAAATAGTTTACAGTCTAGAGAACACAAATATGCTTTACTAAAAGCTGTAATGTAGGAAAATACAGTTTGTTTAGAAGATTCCCTTGGAGAAAGTTGTACCAGGACAGTTGTACAGGACCAGGTCAAAGCCACAATACAAAAGATATACACTCACTGTAACAAAGTACCATGACCATAAAATGATAACACCGTGGTAGGTTAATGTAATGTTGACAATGTTTTTACTTTACAAATAAAGTAAAACGCTTCAGCCACCAAATAAATGGTTTCTCACCGGTATCTGTGGGGCTTCTTGACTCCGCCTGTGGAGGGCGCACTCTTCCTGGCCGCCTTCGTGGCCAGCTGCTTTCTGGGGGCTTTGCCTCCGGTGGACTTACGGGCGGTCTGTTTTGTACGTGCCATGGCAACTCAATGAAGCGGTCTGAAAAAAAACACGACAATCAATCAATACAACGGGGAAATTCCGCGTGCGGTGACGTCATCCAAAACAAAACCTCAGCTCACCCTCTCCACCCGAAACAGTCATGCATTCACATTAACCGTTTTGGAAAAATGGCACCATGACGACTACCCCAACAACAACTTGGGGGCGCCATTCAGGAAAAAAGGGCACACTGACATTTAAAATAGTTATCAAAATAAAAAACACACAGCACTTATAAAAAAGAGATTTAATGTATTATATTAAAGTGGGTGTTAACTTCGCCTCGACACACGTAGTAAAAACATGTGTCCCGGGTACTGCTGTACCATAGCGACCACTCGCAGTGGGACACTAGGTCACACACACTAAGATCAGATTAACACACACACACACATCGCCTGAAGGTAAAACTCTACAATCATGGTGACTTCCATTCAGCTAATAATCCTACAAATACGACCTGTACATTTGTCACTTTGACCACAAACTGAAAACGACATTCAACTTTAAAGCGGCGTGACTGACGAAGCAGCGATGCCCTCCATCTCACGACGAGACTCAGGCACGTTTCTGCCTTTATGTGTAACATGGCGCCCGAGATAACCAATTACTGCCTGTTCTTTGTCTACACCGACAATCCGATAACTCGATCTGAATAACGTTTGTGCGAATAACGACGGACACATTTGGTTCGTGTGTGTGTAACGTGTAACCACATCGTTACATCACGACGAAACAGCGTTTGCGATAAAAACAGACGTAAACGTCTCGCTCGCGCTTGTTAGCTTAGCTTGAAGCTACCGCGACAAAACCGACCCAAAATCGCCGTTTTCTCGTTCAGAGACGTAGAATGGACAGAAACCTTGTGACACACGTTATTCGAAATCGTCAAAATGTAATATATACTAAATTTAAGATGCAGCACGTCTTTGTTGGCGTAATAAATAACATT
Source organism: Botia almorhae (assembly GCA_036877575.1). Lineage (NCBI taxonomy): Eukaryota > Metazoa > Chordata > Actinopteri > Cypriniformes > Botiidae > Botia > Botia almorhae. The sequence goes on along the minus strand of JAZGTJ010010122.1, from coordinate 8,489 downwards.
AACGTTACTTACGTTTTTCGTTTCGATTAACTCGCCGAACCCAAAACAAGGAACGTCGGTCACGCGCAAAATGGGCAGCCCCAGCTTTATATATGTACGTGACGTCAGGGCGCGGGGAACGCCACGCCCCACTTGTCTCTCATTGGCGGAAGGAGCGAAGGCAGCTTTTACCCAAGCTTACAATTAATAATTGCTTTAGCGCGATTTTGATATAACTGTAAAAACTTTTAGGCATTTCTTTGTTTGTGCAAATAAAGGAGACATTACAACCACCACTGCTTTACGTGCATGTTTAATTAACATCCATCCATGCGACATGTTAGACACATTACATCATCCGTCATTAAAAAGCCTTCAGCTTCTAGCTGTAACAGTCTGTTACGTAACCACGTAACAACAACCGTTTATTTACCAGCCTTTTACTAACTATTACTAATGTATTGTTTGTGTTTGAGTCAACGATGGGTTTACAACAGTTGTTATAGGAACGATTAAGTAAATACTAACACAATGAGAATGGATGTTTATTTTTAAAGCGTTTGTTCTGTGTCAGAATTGCGCGCAAAGCGTAAATTATGTTCTGCTGCATGTGGAACCTTTAGACGGCAGCGTTTGTTTTTAGCGGCTGCGGAACCTTTTAAGAGATGCACACGAATAAGTTATATGCTTACATGGATAGCTGTTTCAAGTTCAATATTAACCATTTCTATGGAATATTGTTCATCACAGTCCACCGAGAGGTTATTTGACTCTTTTTCTGGTTGGTTTGTGCTCTGATAGAGTGCTAGATTGCCTGGTAACATCCAATTTGATCTAGGGAACAGAAAAAAGTTATCAAATATGTATATATGTATATATAGTTCATATAATTACTGTACAAATTGTACTTAAACACAGATGACATCAAGGATTTCATATTTTATTTCTGCCTTTATATATGTGTTTAGGAGAGAAGGCAAATCATGCTTTGAAGACACTGTGAAGCTCAAAAGCTCCCCTGGTGAAGAGGAGGCAGGTAATGAGAGCAGCCTCGGGAGACAGTCAGGTAAGACAACCAGTAAATGCTCCACATAAAGTTCATTTGGTCTGCCCCATGAAATACATGAAATACATGTCTCTGTCTCCATAGCAATGACCTTTGCCAGGGTCAACACTGTCTCCGAGCGCAAACCAGTGCTCCACCGGCGAGCTGAGAGGAACGCACTATCAACAAGCAAAACTGCCAAATCTCAAGAGACACACGGCCCACAAGACAAATAAACATACAGGGTTTGTTGAAGAAAGCCAAGGAGTGACAAAACCATTTGTTTTTGCTAAAACACAAGAGGAGTCAATTTGTGACTGGACTCTGTGAAACCATTTAATAGGAGCTGTGTCTTTTAGAAGAGTGTTATATATTTGTAGTGCATAATTTTCTGTTCATTTCTGTTCAAGAGGCATACTATATTGATTTAAAAACGTTAAAAATCCTGTGTATTCTAATCATGGACATGTTTTTGTAAAATTAAAAAAAGCAAATAAAGACTTTTTAAAGAAGTAATTCACACAAACATATATTATTTACTATAGTACTAAAACACGATAAAATATTTTTTCCAAAAAACACCCAAAGTTGACTTCACGTTGACCATGTAGTGTAGGAGTTGCTATGGCAACGTCTTGAAAGGTCTCCAAAGGAATGTCAGCTTATTAACTTTAATTAATCATTAATCATTTAAACGCACTTCTCACTTCAAGTCAATACTCCACAAGTTTATAACTCTCGTACCAGTTTGTGTAAAATTCTTACGCAGTTTATTAACAACGTGTTATTGTTTGATGTCGTCAGGTACGCAAAATATACGCGTGATCAGAACCTTCACGGGATTTGTAGTTCTCCATTTAATGCTTGCCCTTTAAACAATACTACGAAAAAAGACATAAGACTGCAACTCCCAGAATCCTTCATGCAACACATGCACAACACGCCCCGGCTGGAACACAAAACTTCCTTTGAGCTGCCGATACAGTTTCTGAACAAAACATTGAACAACCAGTTCAGAAGGTTTGATTTATTGGAAGGTTTGTATGCTTTTATTTGTCAAGCATATTTATTTGCAGTTGTGCGTTTATTTAATTATTGTTGTTGTTAAAAGTTCCTGAAGTTTTGAATTTCTTTACAGTTCGGTTATAACTGTCCAATACCAGTCTTAATATTATGATTGTTATGAACTTAAAAACGTGAGGTATAGCCATTATTGATAACGTGTATGTGAAGAGTTTAACTAACGCATGGGCTGTTTATATAATCAATTAGAGCCAGATAACGGAATGCATTTTTAGATAAACTGGAGATTATTTGGGGGAGAGAATAGACGTTTACTGTAATAATAAGACTTAATGCTACATAATCGCAAGTGGTTCGTGTATTTATTGTTAAGATACTCAGAATTCAGTGACATCCATATAAACCTCTATGTTACGTACGTTTTTCTTAGTATTATTATCGAGAATCACAAACCTGTTTTTAAAAAAGGAAAGGATGTCTGAGCTGAGCGACGAGGGCAGCAATGAGTCCGATCAGTCAGGAGCGAGTCTGTCTGTGTGGCTGGCGGACGGTGGAGACGCTCTGATCGGCCCGGATGAACTGAACGTGCCGCTGGATCTTCACACCGCCTGCTCCATAGGACAGTACGATGTGGTGGCCGAATGTCTCCGCAGGTGAGCTGGAGTAACTTCAAATACACGCCTCCTACTTTACGTTTTTGATGCCTTTTAATTAAGTTCGCCTGAAGCAATAAAATGCTTTTGAGATTTGTGCCTCTGTATATATAATTGTGCAGGTCAAAAATATCTATATACATTACACTACACAGTGTGAAACACTGACCAGGAATGGCATCATACTGATGAAGGAATCTTATGTCGCTGTAGGGAAGATATAGATTTAGATGGAAAGAACATAGGCGGCTGGACTCCTCTGATGTACGCCGCATATATTGGTCATGATAACATCGTAAACCTGCTGCTGGAGAAGGGCGTCAGCGTCAACGTCACCACGTCCAGAGGCCTGACGCCCCTGATGCTCGCCGCCAGCTGTGGAAACGAAAGCATCGCTTATTTCCTGCTGCAGGTGAGAGTCTTCTGCGCTCTTAACTGTATGGATTATAAATGCATATAAGTTTTTATGTTATTGCCTCCCTATGATATACCGTCTTATTGTTTTCTCACTTTCTAAGTCGCTTTGGATAACAGCGTTTGTTAAATGTCTAAATGTAAATGACTAGTAGCAGCTAGAAACCGTGATCTTTGCACCAATTATAATGGATACATTTGCATAACTAATAACTTTGCAAATACTTTTAAAAGGGAACTGCATTATTTTAATTTATTCAATTAAAAAGCGACTTATAGTGCATTCAAGTTGCACATTGTATCAGTACGTGTTCCCTGGGAATCGAACCCACTACCTTTGTGTTGCTAACACAATGCTCTATCGACTGAGCTACAGGTAATTAAAACCCATTTGATCATTCCTCTACAAAGCAAGGAGCACAGCTCGAATATAAGGATGCGCGTGGATGGACGGCTCTTTTGCACAGTACAGCGACCGGACATCAACAAATGGTCAAATTTTTATTGGACAACAATGCCAACGCAAACGTCAAGTGAGTTACATTTGCACGCACCCTGCCTACTGCTCTCGTTCTCTTCACCATTCCCTCACACACACACTGTTTGACCTTTGACCTGTTTGACCTTTGCCAGGGAACCACTTTCCGGATTTACGCCTCTCATGGAAGCCGCAGCTTCTGGCCATGAAATCATCGTTCAGTACCTGCTCAACCATGCAAGTGTGAACTTGTGACGTGATTTAATTTTTTCGCAAAAATATCAATACAATATGTATTATAATATGTATAACAATGTGTATGATTATTAATTGGGGGATAAAATGTATTATTGCGGCAATATGATAATGAAAAATTAAATCCATTGATAGCAATTAAATGTACTTACTATGTTAAAAACAATAGCCCTCTTGTTGTCTTCGGCATGTTTTACAAAAAATAAAATGAGTCGATCCAAAACGTAACCAGATTTTCGGATGCACTGCATTATACAGTAAAGCAGAGGTGTTAAACTCACTCCTGATGGACCACCATCCTGCAGCGTTTAGCTCCAACTGTGAACTTACAACACCTGCCTGCAGTTGTCAAATCATTCTGAAGACACTGCTTGGTTTGTTCAGGTGTGTTTATTGAGGGTTGGAGATAAACTCCAGCAGACGGTGGCCCTCCAGGATTGTTTATTCACCCAAGAGAACAGAATCGTAATTGAA
>JAZGTJ010010120.1:0-18495 GCA_036877575.1 Botia almorhae | reverse complement strand
GATATCCTGGACGAAAACCTTCTCCAGAGTGCTCAGGACCTCAGACTGGGCCAAAGGTTTACCTTCCAACAAGACAATGACCCTAAGCACACAGCTAAAATAACGAAGGAGTGGCTTCACAACAACTCCATGACTGTTCTTGAATGGCCCAGCCAGAGCCCTGACTTAACCCAATTGAGCATCTCTGGAGAGACCTAAAAATGGCTGTCCGCCAACGTTTACCATCCAACTTGACAGAACTGGAGAGAATCTGCAAGGAGGAATGGCAGAGGATCCCAAATCCATGTGTGAAAAACTTGTTGCATCTTTCCCAAAAAGACTCATGGCTGTATTAGATCAAAAGGGTGCTTCTACTAAATACTGAGCAAAGGGTCTGAATACTTAGGACCATGTGATATTTCAGTTTTTCTTTTTTATTAAATCTGCAAAAATGTCAACCATTTTTTTTGTCAATATGGGGTGCTGTGTGTACATTAATGGGGAAAAAAATGAACTTAAATGATTTTAACAATCAAAAAACAATAACAATGAGTGAAAAATTGAAGGGGGTCTGAATACTTTCCGTGCCCACTGTATATGAGGGTGCAGATACATGCAATTTGTTTTGATGAGCTGGTTATTTTGTGTTATTTTCGAGTCAGTAATTAACTTGTGTAATCTGTGAATAAATATGCAAAGAAACAGCGAAAGACAAGCAAGCAGGTACACAAAATGAGTTCATATATGTGTGTTTGAAGAGTGTTATATGTGAATTGTAAGTACTGACACAGGTAAAGAAACACACGACAAGGTAAGCTGCGTGACAAAAGCCCCGGAGGGTGGGTTTTATTACAAAACTTAAATAGTAGAAGTGACGGCACGATGTGTGATAGGCGTGACTTGTGCTCTCCGTGCTCCTCAACCCAGTATAAGCGTGGTGTCCAGGCGTGCTTTAGTGCTGGCGGTCGGTCATTTACTGCTCTCTGCGGGAGGAAAACAAGAGAAAAGAGTCTGTTAGCCGTTAGGTCAGCAATCGTCACAATCGACATTCGGACTGAAGACGCTTCTCCTCCAGCGAGGGCGTCGGCGACTTTTTAAAGTTCCCCGCTGATGGGCCACAGCTGTATCCGATCGCCAGTGATGAGTAGGGGCAGCTGTGGTGTGTTTGTTTCCAGGGCAATGCTGATGAGCCCAGAGACACTCGTCACACCCCCTCCCCCCAAGCATCGGCCTGGGCCGGGGAGTGAGAGAAAAAAGCAGGGGAGAAACGAGGGGTGGGTGGGGAACGACCCCTGACAGACCTGCGTAGGCTGCCCACATCCGTGATAGGCCATCCGCGTTGGCGTTGGTGGCCCCGGCTCGATGTCGCATCTCGAAGTGGAAGTCCTGGAGCACGAGGAACCAGCGAGTCACCCTGGCGTTGATGTCCTTCGCCCGGGACATCCATTGCAACGGGGCGTGGTCGGTAGCCAAGGTGAACTTACGGCCGAGGAGGTAGTAGCGCAGCTCCAGGACTGCCCACTTGATGGCCAGGGCTTTCTTCTCCACCGCGGCATACTTCTTCTCGGCTGGGGACAGCTTCCTAGATAGATAATGGGATGTTCCTCACCTTCTTGGACCTGTGACAGGACCGCTCCCAATCCTGTGTCGGACGCATCTGTCTGTAGCAGGAAGGGGCAGCTGAAGTCCGGGGCGTGAAGCACGGGCGAGGAGGTAAGGGCTGCCTTGATCCGCGTGAAGGCCTTCTCCGTTGCCGGGGTCCATACTACCTTTTCCGGCTGCCCCTTCCTGGTCAGGTCTGTCAAGGGGACGGCTAAAGAGGAGAAGTTAGGGACAAAGCAGCGATAATAACCCGCCAACCCCAGGAAGTCACGTACCTGGGACTTTGTCCGGGGCTTCGGTGCATCACGTATGGCCTCCACCTTCTTCTCCTGGGGCCGGATGAGCCCCCGGTCGACTTGGTATCCCAGGTACTTCGCCTCGGAGAGGGCCAGGTGGCATTTTCGGGGGTTGGCGGTCAGCCCAGCCCGCCGGAGCTCAGAGAGCACCCTCCGCAGGCGGTCCAGGTGATCCTCCCATGCCTCGGAATGGACCACCACGTCATCCAGGTAGGCGGCCACGTAAGCTTGGTGGGGCCGCAGGATAATGTCCATCATGCGCTGGAACGTCGCGGGGGCCCCATGGAGTCCGAAGGGGAGAGTCCGGTATTGCCAGTGGCCATTGGGGGTGGAAAATGCCGTTTTCTCTTTGGCTTAGGGCGTGAGGGGCACCTGCCAATACCCTTTTGTGAGATCCAAGGTTGAGATGTACCGGGCCCTCCCCAAGCGGTCCAACAGCTCGTCGACCCGAGGCATGGGGTAGCTGTCGAATTCAGAGATCTCATTCAGACGGCGGTAGTCATTACAGAAGCGGAGGGTGCCATCTGGCTTGGGCACCATCACGATGGGGCTGGACCAAGGGCTGTGTGATGGCTCAATGATTCCCAGCTTCAGCATCTCCTGTACCTCCTCCTCGATAGCCTGCCGGCAAGCCTCTGGGACTCGGTAGGGCCGTTGCCTGATGATCACTCCAGGGGGTGTCTTGATGTCATGTTAAATCACGGTGGTCTGCCCGGGCTGGGTGGAGAACACATCGGAGAACTGACCGACCAGGTGTTGCAGTTCGGCTTTTTGGGCCGCGGACAGGTGGGGGTTGATGTCGACCACCACGGGGTCGTCAGACTGAGGGCGGCCACCTGGTCCCGGGTCCCGCTCCCCTTTTTTTTAGGAGGTTGACATGATATAGCTGTTCCGGTTGCCTCCTTCCTGGCTGGCGCACTCGGTAGGTAACCGTGCCGACTTTTTCCACAACCGTGTAGGGGCCCTGCCAGGTGGCGAGGAACTTGCAGGCTGAGGTGGGGACCAGAACCATGACGCGGTCCCCCGGCTGGAACTCCCGTGGTTGCTCAGGCCAGTTGTAGTGGCGCTGTTGGGCCCATTGAGCCTTATTGAGGTGCTCCCGGACCAATGGCATGACCCGGTCGATACACTCTCTTATCTGCCTTACATGTTTGACCACTGTGTGATGGGGGCAGGCTGCTGCTCCCAAGTCTCCCGGGCAATGTCCAGGAGCCCCCGGGGTTGACGGCCGAACAGTAGCTCGAAGGGGGTGAAGCCCGTTAAGGCCTGCGGCACCTCCCGGATGCCAAAGAGGACATAGGGAACCATGAGATCCCAGTCCCTTTTGTCCTCCACGGCCACTCGTTGGAGGATTTGCTTGAGTGTTTGATTGAACCGCTCGACGAGGCCGTCGGTTTGGGGATGTAGACCGTAGTCCTTAACTGCTTCACCTGCAGCAGCCTGCAGAGGTCTGCCATTACCCGGGACATGAATGGTGTTCCCTGGTCGGTCAGGATCTCAGTTGGGATGCCAACTCCGCTAGCTCGGCTAGCTAACAGGGTGATGGCCTTGGCTGTGGCCTTCCACAGGGGAACCGCTTCGGGGTACCGGGTGGCGTAGTCCACAATCACCAGGATGTGTTCACGTCCTCGGGCAGACTTAGGCAACGGCCCTACTAGATCCATCCCAATTTGCTCGAAGGGCACCTCGATGATGGGCAAGGGAATGAGTGGGCTGGGGGAGGCGTCCGGGGTGCCGTGATTTGGCAGGTCGGGCAGGTACGGCAGAACGCTTTCACCTCAGCGTCCAGGCCCGGCCAGTGGAAATGGTCCCGGATCCGCTGGATGGTGTTGGCGGCTCCCAGGTGTCCCGCCATTGAATGGGTATGGGCCAGTTCCAGCACGATCTCCGTCTTCGTGCGGGGCACGACAAGGAGCTGCTTCTCCTCCCCCCTCCGCTGGGTGACGCAGTACAGCAGACCCTTTCGGATTACGAAGTGCGGGTGAGGGTGGGGCCGAGGGAGGACGTCCTGGCCTGTACTTGGGCCCAGCAGTGCTTGAGGCGATCGTCCTCCCGTTGCTCCTTGGCGAATGAGCCCCCTTCTGCTGCCTGGCGGAACACATCATAAAAAGGATTAGTGTCTTGTGTGGGGGACTCACCTTCTCTCCCGCTGTCTGAGGCCAGCAGAGCAGGGCGGGGCGGCGACGGCGTGGCCCTTGCGGCCTCCTGCGACGCGGCCGGCTCTCTGTTGGGCTGGCGGGCTGGGTGGCTGCTGCGAGCAGGCGGTCGAACCCCGGCCAATCCCGTCCCAGTAGCACGGGGACTGGCAGGTCTTTTATTAGTCCAGCCTCGACCGGCCAAGTGCCCGGGGCGGCAGAGATGGTCACCCGGTGCGCGGGCACCCGGTGCGTGTCCCCGTGGACGCACGTGATCGGTACGAAGCTTTTCTGTTCGGGGCGAGGTGGGCAGAGTCGAGACTGGATCAGAGTCAGGAGCGCTCGCATGGGCTGTCCATTGAGGAAAACATCCGCCTCCGGGGCTGCGGGTGGCACGCACTGGTGTACGATGCAGCCTGCCAGCCAGGTCCGTGGTGACGCCGGAGTTCCGGCGGACGGCATGGGCTCATCCATTGGCGAGGGAACCGGCAGTCTGCTGACTACGTGTGGGGTGCCCTACGGCATGCGTCGCTCCTGGACCACCCTCCGGGGAAAGGGCGGCGCTCTCAGCCTCCCGTTGGTGTACAGCGTCCGCCAGTTTCACCGCCTCCACCAGCTCGAGGACTGTCAAAGACTGTCGGTCGATGATTACTCGCTCCACAACCTGGGCTGCGGTGGGGTCCCCCTCGAGGAGCTAGTGCTGAGCGATGCGGGTTAGCTCGGCGGCCTGGGCATGGGCGGGTATCTGGGCTTTATACTCCCACTCGTGAAATTGTTGTGCCGCACAGATCGATGAAAGTCCCAGCCGGTCGAGGATCTCACGCTTTACTTCGGCATAATCCTCGGCGGCGGCAGGCGGCAGTGAGAAGTAAATCCACCAAGTCCACCAAATGCCACGGGTGAAGAAACACACGACAAGGTAAGCTGCGTGATAAAAGCCTTGGAGGGTGGGTTTTATTACAAAACTTAAATAGTAGAAGTGACGGGACAATGTGTTATAGGCGTGACTTGTGCTGTCCGTGCTCCTCAACCCAGTATAAGCGTGGTGTCCAGGCGTGCTTTAGTGCTGGCGGTCGGTCACTCACTGCTCTCTGCGGGAGGAAAACAAGAGAAAAGAGTCTGTTAGCCGTTAGGTCAGCAATCGTTACAATCGACATTCGGACTGAAGACGCTTCTCCTCCAGCAAGGGCGTCAGCAGCGTTTTAAAGTTCCCCGCTGATGGACCGCAGCTCTGACCGATTGCCGGTGATGAGTAGGGGCAGCTGTGGTGTGTTTGTTTCCAGGGCGATGTGATGAGCCTCGGAGACACTCGTCACAGTACATAAATTTATGTCAGTTTAATGCGTGTTTCCTGTCGGAGTTAACATTAATTGAGTTAGAGCCAAAATGGCGGCGTCCATGTGAAATGCAGTATGTGAGTAACATAGGTAAACGCTTGTGAATGTAGTGTGATTGTTTACAGATATACAGTACACAGAATACCGGATATAATGTATTGTTTGCGTACACATGCCATGGGATTACAGAAATACCTGGACCTTCAAATACATTAAGTTTATATTATATTTGAAGTTTATTCTTTACAATTTTGTAATTAACAACTGTGTTCTTTTTCTTCAGAGTGAAGGTGCAATTCATGTTACTGTTTTATGCTGAAACAAATGAGAAAGAATACAGAGTTCATTAAACATCGCCAGAGCTCGCAGCATGTTCATGTGTTTCTTACTTTTCTACAGACCTTGTGCTGTGCGTGTTCTATTTACCCTTCGGGTCTCTTCGGCTTGAGGCGGGTAACGTGCCTAATTGTATATTTTTGGAATTTTGTTATTTTAAATTTTCTCTGCTTAGTTTACATAACAGTCCTGGCATTCACTGTGGACAGCCAAGTAAGAATTGCATTGCACAGAGAAACCTGTTTCCTCACTGTGCATATGACAATAATTGCTTTGAAATTTGAAATTGAGTTAACTTTCAGCAAATAACACATTTACAGTTCTATACTGGATAAAGAAACCAAAAATATTGATGTCTCACCTTGCACTACAAATGTTTCCCCAATCACAGTCATGTGAAATGGTGACCAGCATCCAAAATATTAATTTGTCTTTATTTATATACATTTTAATCTTAATTTTTTATCATGTCTCTGTAATTTATCGACTACCCATGTACAGTTTTCAAAACTAAAATGGAAGTAAAGATAAATTGCTTTTACGCCACTGTAAACATTTAGCTAGCTTCATACTGGGTGCTAATGGTAAATCGAGCAAATGGCATGTGAGGATGAACAAGTAATCTGGTTACATGTCTCAGAGAAGACAGTGGTCTATAATTACCACAGGCAGCATGATTCTGTCTGCTTACTCCATTTCAGCTTCAGCAAATGCAGCCTGTATGTGCTCATGCTGCTGGCACTAGATGCATTAGCCTCATTTATCAAAAGCTCTTCTGTGATATCAGTCAGACCTAAGCAGAGTCCAGGCACAAGCAGAATCTGTTCACATTTTCTGCACAGATTTGACGTTGCAAATGAAAAATAAAAGGAGTGAATTGAAACAGTGTTTAATGAAGCTGAAAGTACTATACTCTTATTGACAGTCAAATACATTAACAAATTAAACAAAATATTGTTATATATTTACAAATATTTTAATATTAATATTTAAAAAAAACTTTGTGAATCACGTGTTTATCTTTTGCAGAACTGTTCACTGATTCAGTTTGGGTTCAGAATCAATCAACATCACTACAGTGAAATATCACTTAGAACAAAACTGTGATCAGCATTACAGGTAGGACAGGTTAACGACAGCAACTTTTTTCGAAAGCATACAATCCCACCCTCCCCTCAGAGTGTCTCCAAAGCCACGCCTCTTCCAAAACTCTTCCAAGAAAGATTATCTACATGAGCGTGGTGTGTGGAAGTATGCAAATACATAGCGTGACAGGACCTAATGTAATGACTGGATGACCATTTTATGGTCCTGCACATTCCCCAGAAACATATATTTATATAAATATATTTTAACTACTTTACTTATCACAATGTGTTATCACAATGTCAAGATACTTTCAACCAGCATAACAAAAAAATTTTCCTAAGAAACATCGGCCTGCCTTTAACAGCAGTAATGTCAAATAGACTGTTTAATGCAGATAGTTAAATCAAAACAAATTATAAACAAATTACAGTGAAATATAATTATTCTGTAATAAAATGTGATAAAAAGCATAATATATTATTTTGTGTTTAGATGCCTTTAAAACCTTTTTAAATGTGCGGCCACTTACTTCCACTATATCAGAGTTGGTTCTGCTCTCATGGGGCTCATTGTACTCTGTGTACTTCAGTAAGACCTTGTCCATGTCTGTGCTGGCATACTGGAAGAGCTTGTTGGAGCTGTTGAAGATTATCAGGGCTATTTCACAGTCACACAGAACACTTAGCTCATAGGCCTTCTTCATCAGACCAAACTTTCTCTTTGTGAAAGTTACCTGAGAAACAAATTGTATACATTAAAAGTCTATGCACTATTATGAACATCAACTAATGAATTCAAGTTATTTAACCAAGATCTGTTCAGGTGTAAAAACTTAATTTAATCAACCAGTTTCAAAGACTCATGGGACTGCTGAGAAATAATTAGTACTTTTGGCAAATTGTTTGTACATAATACCATGACAATACCATGTTTTAGGCATGGGCATAGGCATGTAGGTACCATGGTAGGTCCATGCTTTTGGGACAAAATGGCATAGTATGATCATGTTTTGAAGAGATAGTAGTACCATGATAATACTAGGGTATTCTTTGAAGTACCTTAAAGTAGCATGTAAACACCAAATGCAAATACTTTTTTGTGAAGGTGATGCTATATTTGATGACTTTTGCTTCCCTTCAGCTGAAGACAGATGAAAAATCACAGTGTGACTCTAATACCCCAAAACAACTTAGAAATTATTCATTTCAGAAGTTAATTTCTACAAATGTTTGTTAAAGACTAAAACTATCAGTGTAAATTACTGATAAAAAACACTGGGTCTACTAAAAATATTCTACCAAACACAAGTAACCAGACAAGATACTGAGGGTTCTGTGGTTTAAATTTAGATCGTGGTACAGACAAGGTAAATTCAGGCCTGCCTGTATTGTTTTGCTTAAAATTATGGTCATCAAAGCCCTCACCCGGTAAATGAGAAATGCAGAGGCCAAAAACTGCACTAATTACTGTGACCACAGCGCAGGGACTGAAGTTCTGAAAGAGACCCAGACAACAGCTCCTGTGTGCAGTCCTGTGGAGGTGGGCAACCCTGTCCACCACATTTCTGTCCACATCACATTTTGTATACTTTCAAGACAACATAAAACTATTCTAATGGTGAAGCTTTTCATTTTAGCTAGTGGTTAATTGTTTGTTGCAGGTTTTAATAATTAAGTGTGTGAGATGACCATTGCAATTTCATAAATGTAACATTAAAGTACATTGAACGTGAACTTGAACAATTTTTAAGCATTTAAATGGAAGCTTTACAAGTACAGGAGGATAGCTTTACAAGTATCAACATATGGTTTAGTGAAAGTCAAATTCTATAGAAATTTTTTCATATTGTAATTGGTCGTAGCAATTCACAATATAAAAGCTTGTCTATTTATTGTCTTTGAATTATATTGTGGTAACTTGTAATTGTTTCACTATCAATTCAGATTGCAAACTCTCAGCTAGCAAAATCAGCATTTATACTGCTGTAGTGGTGTAGAAGATTAAGTCACAGCAGAGCAGCAAACCAATCACAAGTAGTGCTGTCACGGTATCAGATTTTCACTATATGCCTGCTGCTGTTATTCTCTGTTTGCTTCTCTATTGTCTTTCAGGAGACTGATGAGTGGGGTCAGCTGTCTCTCATTGCTGATTAAGAAGATCCAGCATTTAAGCAGAGAGAGATGGCTGCTCTGGAAGGTTGTTCTCCACAGTGTCACCCTGCTGGCTGTCCCAGACATCAGCTCCTATAGTTTAATTGTGGATGTTGAATTTTCTATATATAATGGTTGTGATTGTGAACCTGTTTGTTGTTTCTTCTTTGGAGGTGGGTGCCATTTTCTTTTAAAACCTTTTCTCTCGTTTTTGAATTAGCGAGGGAGTCACTGAAGCATTTATTTTTATTAGTTTAAGCATTTTAGTTCTTTCAGTATATTTAAATTGAAATATTTAAAATATTGAAATATTAAGGCTTCCTGAGGGTTTATGTAGTTTAACCTTTCATTATTTTGGTTTTACCCCATCCTGAATAAAGGTATTGCTCAAAGAAACCTGATGCTGTTGTTGTGAGTGCTAGGACAGATGACAGGGTAATCTTCTTTTTCTTTCCCTTTTTGGCCCCTACATGTGAGTAGACGTACTGCTTATGATTTAAAGACTTCCTGGTAACCGTACTATTGAAGAATTCATTTTAAACTAACATAAACTATCTATGCTATCAGTTCATCTTTTAGTTTATTTGGCCAGTGAATCACACTCACATGTGTAGTGAAGCAGAGAAAGAGAGTTGTGGCTAAATGTTAAACAGATGCAATACCACCACCTACTGTGTTGGAGTGTCAACCAGATGTCACTTGTGCTGCATTCCTGACATTATCATATTAGTATTACCACTGTATTAACAATCATGGTAATTAATATCACAGTTACACAATACAAGTATATTGTGCACCCCTACTCGCAAGAATGCAGATATAAATAACTGCTTATTTACATTTGTTTAAAAACAAAATGCAATTAGTTTTTGATTTCCAACTCCCATTGCAAGTATCAATGTTGACCAATATAATGTTTATTAAATGTAATGCATTAAATGCAATACATACATGTAATACTGTATGTGTGTTCAGACATTAGCTAATTGGTCTGGCTGATACATCAGTTTACCAATACTTGCCGCAACTCATAATCCCCCTTATATTGATCAAAATTGGCTAGGAAGGCATCTGACAGTTTTGACTTCAGTTTGCAGGTAGATGTTTATCTTACCTGTCTGTTTCTCTCATCCATTATACGAGAAATCTGGATCTTTTTCCGCCCCATTGTTATGTCCTGTTGTCTCCTTGACCAAGAGAATCCTCTTTATTCTCCAGTGGTTATGGAAGATTATGTTTGAGTTTTATTGCACTGTAAGAAAACAATTCCTGTCTTCATTCTTTAAACTATAACCTGCAAGAGGCAAAAGGAGATATTAAGCAAGAAGGACAAACTATTCTTATGAAAATGTACAGAACTACAATACCATAAACAGCACAGATAAGAGAAAATTTGAGCAAATGATGACGCAAAGAAATTTCAAAAGCAGAACTTGAGTTTTATCAGCAGAATAATCAAAAAAACATTTTTGAAGCCATCCATCTCAAAGATCTCTCTGTGTAATCTCATTTGCTGGCTCGTTTACACAGCAGCAGAATTACCCTAAAGACACTGGATTATAAAGGGCAGGAAATGTCACTGTGAGAAATGTCCAAGTACTGTACTGACCGTAACAGTTTATTTTTAACATGGATCCTATTCATCAATACTTCCCATTAAAACCAAAGTATATAGCTATTGGCACCCATCTGTCACAGTCTTTCAGTCTAAAACAACATTCTACAATTAGCATTAGAATGCCTATGAATGCGAGCCAAATCTGGTAATAGGTGCACTCAAAAGTGTGCGGTACATTTACAATAAAAGTAGAGAAAATCACAACATAAATGTCAACATGACCAAACTGCCTTTAAAACTTCAACAAAATATATGGCGTAATGTGAACACCCTTCATAAATGCATTCAACAGCACGCTTAAACTTTCTTCAGGAAATACTGTCGGAGGTCATTTCACTTCAAAGTGACAATACAAATGCTTGTATTTATTTTTGCCTTGTAGCAAAAAAAAACCTTTCACACCCCAAATATTTCTGAAACTTGTAACATCAGAGTGGAGGTTAAAGACAGGGCATAAGCTCCTTTAACATATCTCCAGAACACGTTTTTGTGTGGATTTGTGTGTTGTGTTCCCCGTGAAGAAGCAAGTTATGAGATCTTAAAGAATACAAAGGAACAACACCCTCTTTCTGCACTTTCACACCTTCCCGCTCCTCTCCACAGTTACCAGGGCAACCAGCGGGATGCCTTACATATGATTTATCAACTGTTAAAGTGTAAAACAGCCTGTTTAAAGAGAGGAGCAAAGCTGCCACGAGACTGTGTATTTTAGCTATTCAAATCCATTTCAGAATGCAAAATGTAATTATAACATTTAATTTTCAGTTATTTACCCTGTAGTGTAAAGCTTAAAAAATGATTCAACAAAAGACGTGTCATTAAAATGACAATGCAAACACTGTTCAAAAGTAAATGTCCATGATAGCCGTCCAGGTTTTGTGGCAGATATTTACATAATGGTTCTTCTCATTTGCCACTAAGGTTATTAAAGCACAACTTTTCCTCCTACTTTCTGGATTTTCCTTGTTGACTGGAAACTGTTCCAGTAAAGCAATATTGTTTTAGAGAACTCATTTAAGTCATTTTGGCAAATCTGTTCATTTGAATGTGAAGGTGACTTTATTATTGTGATTTGTCTGCTAATGAAGGATGGTGTGATTGTTTCCACATTAAATGCAGACTGACACAACAACTGTTCTTTTCTGTAAAACAGAAAACATTTTCTGTTTGGAAAACATCTGGTCTCATATACTATATATTACAGGCTATTCCTTTGTTCTTGAACATTTTATGATATCCATGTTTTTGCTTTTAAAACATTTGTGTGCACGTAATTGGTTGTTCTGTTATGATGTAACTGTACTGGACTGTGTCATGTAATTACTGTCAGAAACATTTGTTTTGTGGAAGTATTTATGAAGTTTTTGGAAATGTAATCAGGGTAATTTTACAAGATTTAGACTGGCTTATTCATAACTGCTTAAAGTACTTCTGTAAAGAGTCTAACTGGAGTAGATGACAATAGCTGACTGGTGCATTTATCCCAAAACACATCCAATCTCAGAACGGTCCCTCAAAGTTTTATTGAAGTTATCATATAACATTCTTTATATAACATTCGATATAAATGAATACAAACAAAAGTTACATTTACTGCATGCAGTTGCACCTTTGGGAGTATATTGTATATAAACAGAATTTACTGTTTACATTTACTCAGAGGTATATTGAAGGTTTACATTTATAGTATATTTGAGTATATATTTGTATATTTAACAGAATTCACTGTTACATTTACTTTTCACTCTGTTTATTTATATCTATTTATTACAAGTACACTGCTGTTACCTTCACACAAAAAATCTGTTATATATTGCACTGACTGCATTGCCTGTAAACACTTGTTAAGAGAGATGGAAAACTATATTTTGATTCATCTGTATGCGTGCACATATGGTGGCATTGACAAATAAAGGACCTTGACCTTCTTGCTGTAACATTGGTACAGAACTTTTATTAACATTATATAACACCCATCAAAAACATTTAGTTTTTAGTGGAATGTTTTAAAAATGTTACAGAATAAAAATGTTTGAATAACGATCTTATAACAAAGTAAAATACTAAAGTCTAAAAAAGTCTAAAAACTATAACATTCCTAGAACAATATAAAATAACATTTTTATCAACATTTATTTAATGGAAACGTTTGTGAAATGTATTTAAAACCCAAAATTGTTAGCTGCACTAAAGGGTTGATATAAAGGTTATAAAGGTTGTATAATGCGTTCACATGTATTAATCTGTCTGAATGGAGAGGACATTTCTGAATTCTAATAATTACAGTATGTTTTAAACTACATCAGTCTATTTTATCTCAAAAGATTAAGGTAAACTGCATTTCATATTATAAGCCTCCTTTAAATTAAACAGCAGCAAAATACACCCCAACCCTATGAACCAATACATTTTATACACAGCAACAATGATATTGACAGAATCCTGATGCTATATAAACGTGAATTGCTATGCAGTTCTATCATTACAGGTTCAAAGGTGAAAGCCAAAAGCTCTGGAAGTGGCTTGAGAAATTAGAATTAGCAGAAGACTTAAGGAAATCCAGTTAGATCAGGATCAGTTAGATTCCTCCTGTGATCATTACTGAGGGTCAGGGGTAATCAGTCAAAGACAGGATTATTTAAATAGCAGTTTGACTGAATGCAAAAATGGATGCAAACTTATAAGAAACAAACAAAATAATGTTAAAGAAGACAAACACTTTGAAAAACAAACAATAAACTATATAGCAAAGATATAGCATAGTTTTCAAACAAACCATATTTTTTAAAAACTGTTTTCTAATCTTCCTTTTTTGCAAATCAGATTGTATAAATGTGCTGACAAAGTTTTCATTTTCAATCCACAAATTTACATTCAATATTCTGGCACAAACCTCATGTGTGGGCGGAGCTTAACTTTTTTTGGCTAGTGAGATTTTGATAAACAGCTGTCTGACCCAGAACTAGACTTCAGTGAAGCGGATTTCTGAGAGAGATCTGGATGCGGTTATCAGTATTGTTGTAGTGTTTGTTCTGTGTAGCGACTGTAAAGTAGTCATTTAACCTTAATATTTAAGGTTTGGGTTGTCTCATACAAGAGATGAAACACATGTATGTAGGCAACAGTTTCACTGTATAAAGTTTTTTCTTATGTAAGTGCATTGTAGTTAAATACACTTAATATAAAGTAGTACTTAGTACCGCATTTGTAAGGCTTAAATTTATATGAAAGTGTAGCCCTGTGTTTACTGGCAGTAAATGCACAGAGAATATAGTGTACACGCGAGTGCATTGTGAATATAACACGCCCAGTGACATAGGACACAAAAGCGGCTTATCGACTTCCTATGTCATCTTTCATACAAGGGCTTGATACAATTAAATTAAAGAATTACCTTGTGTGACGTCACACGGTTGCGCGTAATTTAATGCGATTATTAAGCACTTAAATCACAAACATTTATCATATTAAATCAATGTAATGCCTTCAATCTAGCAGTTTAATTTTCTAGCAGGCGCAGAAATTCACATTATATTCCAGCAGATTCATTCACTAGAGTAAATGGTTTTGTGAATTCACTTACCTTCAGTCTGATGTTTCCAAGTAAAGGACAGACAGAGAACCTGACGAAGGAATCCGTGATCGCGACTCATTGCTGGAATCTCGAGCTGCTGAGATGAGAAGGATCATCTCACTGCTCCTCCCTCACACAGCAGTCCTTCAAAGACCTTCAAGCCACTTCACAAACACACTTATCGATTTTGTCTCTTGTGTCAGTGTGCGAACTGAAAACATTAAGTATTATACGGAGCTGGGGATGAAGCTCCATGTTACATTGTCAAGAATTTAATCCGTTTTTAAAAATGTTTAATTATTACTATTATTATTATTATTATTATTATTATTAGGGGTTCGCTGAAACCCTATTGTAATTGTTAGGATTGTCAGTGGTGCTTGCTATTACTCTCGTACATCACCTTATTTTTTTTCTTGACAAAACTTCAGTACGTAACTCGTCCCGCAAGGTTTGTTGTAGACTTCTGAATGAGGTGTCAAATCGACACAAATCTGTGTACAATGTTTTTAGGGCGTACGTATAAGTGGGCGAAACATTCTATAGACCTAACATTGGGTAGATCTTTCTGATGTTGTCACTCGTCTTAGTAAGCAGCAACAAATGGTGACGTTTCAATTTCATAGCCACGCCCTAGCAACCAGTTACAGTAACCTAACAACCACCCTATTGACTTCCATTTAAAAAGGTGAGAGGCATCAGAACATGAAAGAGACGTGGTATTTGGTTCCTTTGAGTCAGACACACATCTGTCTATTGGTTTTACACTGTTAACTATCTAGCAACACTAACAACTATTTAATGTACCCTATCAACCATGTAATACAATGAATAAACCATATCTCAACATTAGAACACTGTAGAGACATGTGGGTGGTCTTATTTGACTTGAGCTGTCAGTGGGCTTTAGATATTGCCCTGGCAAATTCTTGACCACAACCTAGCAACCATTTAGATCACCCTAGCAACCTCCTAACATCATGAATAAGTCATATTTTAGTCTTTTATCTCTCATGCTAATTTATGCTAGCATCATGCTAACACCATGCTAACATCGTGCTAAGTCATGTTAGCGTCGTTCTAATTCATGCTAACATCATGCCAAGTCATGTTAAAACATGTTAGCATCATGTTAAAACATATTCTTAAGTTTTGCCATGGCAAGCACCATGGCAAAACTTCAGACATTTTTCTTCAAAAGATAATCAGAAGATCTAGTTATTTTTATTATAGGCTATTATTATTAGGGCTGCCACTCAATGCACAAAACAAGAGCAGGTGTACCAATAAAGTACACATTTAAGATTGACAGCAAGTTATCAATAGTGCAGGACATCACGTACACAGCACACTCTTTAAAGACATTGCTGAGTATAAACCCCATGCATATCTGTGAACCCTTGTAAATAACCAGGGAAAACAATCATATCTGCTGCTGGGCACAACTAACAAACACATCAGTAAGAGATTTAAAACAATGGACTTTCCTGCCTGTTTCGAATGACACCCCACCGTTCCCTTCAGGACACCTTTCTCTGCAACAATAATAGGGGAAGTCTTTGCAAGCAGCCCATTAGTGTCCACCTAGAGTCCCTTTATTGCTCTAATTAAAGTTCTCCCCACTATTTACCTCCAAGCCAATACGTGTTAAGTTTACTGTAACAATGTCTTACATCATTCCTCTCCCCAATTATCTTCCTTCACCCTTTTAAAACATGATGATCATTTATTGTCCACAGGTGTGCTCGTCGGAAAATGTCTCCCCTTCCTTGTCACTATTAGAAAACGTCACTCTCCATTTTTTAAGTTTATACACGTTACACTATATACAGCCTGATCTGCAGTAGCATGAAAGAATGTGGCGATTGGCCACTAGATGGCGCAATAACGTGAAAGTTAGCTTAAACTATACAATCGTTTGTCTGTTCGACCTGGAAAGGGGTATGCAGTGTCTTGTCCAAGGCATTATCATATTTTATGAGGACATTAGCCAGTCTTGAAAAACATGGCTATTATCGGCCAATGAACTTTGAGCACCTATTAGACAAGGTTAATGAAGGCCAGTTGAAACGAAACTCGGTGGGCATGTTTAACTCATGACCACAATGGTCTGAGAGAAGAATGCTATCTTGTTTTTTTGGGGGGGGGGGTTAACGATTGCACATCATGTGATAATTGATAATGCATGATCATGTGATAATCATGTGAAATTGGACCCCTCCAACCATACACAAACAACACATTTTGGGGGAAGACAAATGTTACAAATGTTATAACAAATGTTGTTTTTTTTTACTTTTGGATACTTTATGGAACTTTGTACCAGGGTCATTAAGAAAATAGGCATGGAAAAGTGTACCAATAAGTCCATATTTCTTAAAGGAAAATCAGAAGACCATAAAACTAAGAGAGCTTGTGCATCTTGTGAGTCTAACAAAGTATGCAAAATGTTGGGCAATAGGTGGTGCTACAGCAGTTATAAACATTAAAAACAATATATTAGTATTTTCAAGATAATTAAATGTCCTCATAAACAATCATGACACCTTGGACAAAGACAATGCATACCATTTTTTTAAATCAATCAAATTAACTTCTAGTAATTTTTGTGTTTTTTCACAATATAGTGCCACCAGGTGGCCAATTGTCACAATTTGTTTAATGTGACCACAAATGAGACTCCTACATATGAGTACGAAGTTTGGTGACCATATCACATTCTCTTTCAGAGTTATAGCCGCATAACCAAAACCCACTCCCACCCACTTTAAACTTGGTGTCCCTTTTGCAAGCATAAATGTACAGTTAAACTTTTTTGATAATTATTGACATTTGGACTCCTTTCTGCACTTGTTTGGTTATATATATATATATATATATATATATACACACATACAATAAGTGCTTTTGCAGAGAGCTATGTGTGACACTGGTGAACATAAAATGCAATAGATAATATCAAATCATGTTGCTGACTGAAGACCTTTTTGTATAAACTTCAAAAATATTATGTCTGTGAAGTTTTCCTGTAGCTCAGTGGTTAGAGCATGGTGTTAACAATGGGTTCATGGGTTCGATCCCAGGGATTGCACATACTCAATGTATAGTGATCAATGTGTAGTATAATGCAATGTAAGTCACTTTGGATAAAAGCGTCTGCCAAATGCCTAAATGTAAATGTAAGTTCTATCTGTGATATTGTGTCTGTGAAAATGGGTTTGACCATTTTAGTTAAAAACCCTAAGCATATTCATGCTACACAAAACACAAAAGCACATAACAGCAGACATGTTTAAAATATTTAGTATTAGCTTGTTTGTTAAAGGTCAGTACAGATAAAAAAGGAATTAACTGCTGCTTCCAGTAGCAGTTGTGAGGTTACAAGAAAATTTCTTAATGAACAAAATATTCTTGTACTTGGGCACATAAATATTTGCAAACTAATAATAAGATTCTGAAAACATTGCATGTATTCTTGGTAAACGAGGTTCTAAGTATTTCAATACTGATGACGCGTGCATACTTGAAATGAATTCTTAATCTCTGACTCCCTCTATTGGTCAAAATACAGAACCACAGCCTTTATCTGAGAATGTGGTCGATCCTTTAAAATGGTTGTAATCTCCCGTTTCATTAAACATAATCATTAAACAACATGTTACCTCAGAATGTCCTGTCTACCATCTAAAAAATAATCCAGATTCAAAAATCCAAATACAGCAGACATGTTTTAAAGAGTATAATTAATTTAGAGAACTAATTCTCACATGCAGATAAAGCAAATAACTGCTGCATACTACGAGCTAGGTTGAGGTTACAAGAGAATGTTGTCATTATAAAATATTTATTAAATATATTAAAAAAGAGATGTTGTCATGTGAAACCCTCTAGTGGACAAAATATAGAACTGCAGCCTGCACACAGTAGATAAAATGGTCGATCATGTAAAATGAACTATAAATCCTGCTTTTATCAGACATTGATGAACTTAACATTTTACCTCAGAATGTCCTGTTTTACATGTATTAAGTATGTGTAAACTTGAACTTCCATTTACACAAAACCCAGACATGTTAGTCACCAAACAGATGTTATCAGGAGTTCAGGACTGTTTAGTAATAGTAGTAGTAGTGTAATGATTATAATTTGATGGATGGTGCGTGACGTCACTGCTATAGATAAACACGGAAGGAATGATGTCGCTGAACACACCTGTGGATAATAAACAATTTGTGGATGCTTTTAAAATGGAGGAGGGGAAAGGTGAGAGCGGGCTTTTTTTG
Source organism: Botia almorhae (assembly GCA_036877575.1). Taxonomy (NCBI): domain Eukaryota; kingdom Metazoa; phylum Chordata; class Actinopteri; order Cypriniformes; family Botiidae; genus Botia; species Botia almorhae. The sequence goes on along the minus strand of JAZGTJ010010120.1, from coordinate 96 downwards.
TTTGATAATGAATTGTGAAAGAGACTGAACGCTGTGTTTTAAGCCTGCTGTGTCCACAGAATAAGAGGGATCTGTGGCGTTCGTGGCTGGCTAGCA